>APFE031041369.1:23510-53019 GCA_000404065.3 Pinus taeda
GCACATGGTATTGACCCATGGTATTCACCAAAATGGCACATGGTATTGACCCATGGTATTCACCTGGAATGTAGCCTATTTAAATGGGGGAATTAAACCATCATAGATCCATCTTTACTTAGATCTACTAACCCCGAGAGGTATCAAATATCGTGATATGCAAACTAGCATAGAGTGAAAAAATATTTGATCCCTCTCAAGGCTTGGTGGATCAAAGTAAAAATGGATGTTGTAATTTAATGTATGCTAAACATTTTATCTTGGTTAAAATAAAAAATAAAATAAAACTCAACTATTAATTTTATTAATTTTTATAAATTACTAATATTAATTTTTAAGCTCCAGGTTTATGATAACCCACGGTATTGACCCATGGTATTCATGTGAGCATAGACTATTTAAAGGGGAAATTCTATCTTAGATCCATCTTAATTCTGGGTCTACCAAGTGCTCAGAGGATAAATATATTTGATCCCCTAAGAGTGGTAGCTGTGGAGTTAAGATGGATATAGGTTGGTTTTTATGATAATGAAGATATTAAATAGACTTAGGAAATTATATTGTAAAAACATCTTAAGGTGAATGGTGAAAGCATAGACATTGGACAAGTATATTTGTATACTTCTGTTTTAAACTGAAACAAATCCAGGGTAAAAGGAATGGATTGATTGCACTAGTCATCCTTCTATGACTTTCCAACATATGCTGGAGTAAACAGATTGTAATTTGGGTAATTTTTCTAATTGCAAACAGGAACATACTTGTGTATTGGCAGGGGCGTGGTTATGAGGATCCCAGAAGTGGAGTAAACAGATTGTAATTTGGGTAACTTTTCTAATTGCAAATAGGAACATACTTGTGTATTGGCAGGGTGGTTATGAGGTCCCTAGAAGTGATGAATTTGAATTTTTCTTGGTTTATATATAGTATTAGGTTTTTTCTCATGCTTTCTGTGAATGGCACGGGTGAATTTTATCTTACACCCACTAGATTATCGATATGTAATTTCGGTAATTTTGATTTCAAAAGATATTTTAAAGAAATGCAATGATTTCATTTGTGTATTCAATAAACACAAGATTTTATAATTGAGTAAAATATTCGCCATGCCTGGTGAGAGATTCGCCAAAAAATTATATATACATATCATATTATTGATAAAATCACCTTCCATTTTTCCTATATACCATGGAGATTCGCCCATTTATTATACATGTAAATTTAGGGGGGGTTCTTAAAATTTTCCCTGATGCCAACCCCTAGATCGGGGTCAGGGGTTAGGCCCTACATTGAAACAACATGATGCAGTGTAGAGGATGGGTTGACCTCCAACCTTCCTAGGGTGGAGTGCCTGCCATATGGATCTGTCTACAATGGTAGTGTAGGTGTGTCAGGTGCCATGTGGGCATGTCCACGATGGGGTGCAAACATGTCAACTACCATTTGGGCCACTGTGTGACTACCACATGGAGGTCATGATGCCATGCTAGGGTGGAAGTTTTTTATCCTTAAAGGGATATAACTTTTAATCTGTAAGTTGCATTGAGATGAAACTTATATCGTTTGAATCATCTTGATGTGATGAATGCAATGATGTTGGGAATTTGAAGTTTTGAGGAAGTTTGGAAAAGTCAAAATTTTTAGATCCCATCCCCATAATTGTACCTTGGGAGTTGGGTTATCGTAGTGACCACCTCCTAACTCTAGTTGGGTTATTAGGTTAAGGAGGGGTGTTTCATAGCTTGGTATTAGAGCATCCAGGTTCAACACTTGGACTGGATGGGATCTGTCATGGGAAAGTGAAAATAGAGTTCGCACAAAGGGGTTTCATAATTATTTTTAGAAAATTAACTAAAATAATGTTTATGTGTTAAAAGATGGTCTATAATTGATTTATTAGGTGCATAGTAGATATGACTACTTGGTTATTTAAGCATGTAGCATGGTAATAATGCACGAATCCCTGGTTTAGGGATGAAGCTTAACTCTAACCATAATATTTGAATGTAAGTATGATGGTATCCTATGCATAGTGTTGGGTTGGATTGCATATTAACCGCAATGATGTTAAACATGTTATTTTCATAAATGCCTTGGAAATGCATATGCTTTCTATATGGCATCTTGAACATCTGGACAACTAGTGGTTGTAACCTTGGAAGTTTGTCTTTTCTTTAATTTTGCAAAACTTCTAGTAGGGCGGTAAGTATGGTTACTTGTAGCATATCATCACCATTGGTTGAGTGATGTGATCTTGCATAATTGTAACAATTATGCATGATAATATTCATGTGATATGAGGATTTGGAAGAAAATCCTAAATGGGGTGTATTTTTCATAGCACCCCTTGGAGCAACGAATGATAAACATATGAAATAGGTGTCAGTTGGGATGTGGAGGTTCCATAGTTTGTATGTTGTAAGAGGCTAAGAACCTTAGTGGAGGTCAATTTTTTTTCACATGTTGATGTTATGTTTTAGCTTATGAAGGCTTGTTCTTATGGTTAAAGCCTTCCTTTTTTAAGGAACACAATATAACCTATGAAAATTCCTGGTCAAGGACTGTAAAAGGTCATTATCTCACTATGAGATGGAGCATCCATGTTAAATATTGGAACTAGATGAGTTTAAAGGAAAAGGTCTTGTGTAGACCTTATAGACAAAGGTATTGTAACTATGCTATATAGTGATGAGAGTAGTTGTTTCATGCTCGTACTGGTTGTAGCAACGTGAAGGTAAATGGTAGGTTTATTTCTTGCCTATGCAAGTAGGTGTTTGGTCTAGCACTGTGATTGAGTGACTTAATACATGCTTTAATGGTGAGGTTGTCTGCATATGCATGACACATTTTGTAAATATGAAAAGTAATGATAATAATATGACAAATGCTTATATTTTTAGGGCATATAAATCAACTTTGAGACTACAATACGAGAGTCTATCTTGACTTATCAAGAAATATAAAACATTTCACATGATGAGGATTCCCTCACTAAACCATATAGCTTAGATAATGAGGACATGGTTGAGGATGTTGATGATACCGCTGCATATGACAATCAAATTTATGAGATACCTTTTGTTGATGGCTTTAAATAAGAAGGTTGAAGACACATGCTACCATGGTTTCATGTGGAAAGGGTGGTTTACGACTGCGGTAAAGAAACCAAATGAAGATAATGAATATTGATATTAAAATATGATAGTAGGGGTCTCAATAAAGAGACTAATAATAATTAAGGATCATTTTGTGGCAAGAGGCTGAATTCTAATCTTGTAAAGGAATGATCTAATGTTGGTATGATAAACTATTTCTAATTAATTACCTTAAGGTTACAGATGCCTTGATTACTAGCTTTGGTATGAAGGCTAAATTTAAATTGTTTTTTGCTCTCGGTACAGAAGATGAATAAATTTGATGATGTTGGTTTGGGTATAATAGATTAATTGAAATTATAGATGAACTCACCAAGTGAATTGCAATCATTTCAGAGTTGATATGTGCATATTCATATAGAAATTCTAGTTTCCGAAAATTTGGGTTGAGATAAAATATGCTTATTTATTGTTGGGTGTGGGGCCTAATTATCTTCTTTATTTAGAGGTATCACCACATTGGACCCTGGTTCGTAATGTGGTGGCAACACCGCCCATAAAATGTACACTGCAAGGGGGGTCCAAGGGGGAGCGACTACCCCCAAAGCTAAAAATAAATGAAACATTGCCTTGTAATTTCATAGTCAATCTAGCTTGCTCATTAGGTGGAGATTTGACGGTAGAAGTTATGTTTAATTTAGGTTCTTTTTCCCTAGAAGGAAACCCCTCACTATATATGAGGGAATTTTATTGCGTCTAGGTAGATCTGTATTCTGAGTGAGAAATAGAGAGGAGATTGTGTGAGAGAAAAGAGGGAATTACAATGGATCTGCTGTAGGTTGTATCTCTTCAATTTGCTGGATAATATAAAAGGAAGGATTGGTTGTTTCTCCATGGGTGTACCCCAAATTGGGTGAACCACGTATATATGTGTCTCTCTTGTTTGAAGTGTTTTCTGTGTTTATATTTCTGCAATATATTTTATGTGTTCCATTGCTCTGTAATATATAATTTTCTAACAACTGGTAACAGAGCCAAAGGTCTATTTGGCTAATAAACTGGTAGGAGAGAAGGGTTCCTGGTTCGAGTGGGAGCAATGGCGGAAAATGGTAGATTTAGGGTCGAAAAATTTAACGGCCAAAACTTATTGTTGTGGACGATGCAGATGGAAGATTATCTGTATCTGAAAGATCTGTACCTACCATTAAGCAGAAATAAAAATAAGGCAACAAGTATGACATACACAGAATGGGATATTCTAGACATAAAGGCACTTGGAACAATACGGTTGTGTCTAGCAGTGTCGGTAGCCTTTAATATTTCAAAGGAAATGACAATGGTGGGTTTAATGCCGGCATTGTCCAAATTATATTAAAAACCCTCGGCCTCAAATAAGGTATTTCTTATGAAGCATTTATTTAATATGAAGATGTCAAAAGGTTGATCTGTTGTTGATCATTTAAATGAATTTAATATCGTTACCAATCAGTTAAGTTTCATAGGGGTAACTTTTGATGTTGAAGTTAGGGCTTTGTTATTTATGTGCTCATTGCCAGAAAGTTGGAATGGTTTAGTTATGGTCAATAGTACCTTTGTCTCTAGATCTAATACTTTAAATTTTGATGATGTTGTCGGTGCAATCCTTAGTGAGGAAATGCGACAGAAAAGCTCTGGTGAGACGTCAGGTAATGCTTTGACTGCAGATACTAGGGGAAGAAAAATGGAAAGAGGAAAGAGCCCAAGATATCATAATAAGTCAAGGAAAGGCAGATCCAAGTCCAGATCAGAGATAGTGTGCTGGAAATGCGAGAGGAAAGCACACCTAAAGAAAGACTGCAAGTCTCGAAAGGGAAAGGAAGGAGACGTGTAGCAAGAAAACAATCATGAAGTGAATGTGACAAGTGATGTGTTGCAAGATGATTTGATTCTTTCATTAGAAAATATTATTGATTCCTAGGTGGTAGATTCAGGGGCCTCATTCCATGCCACTCCTGATAGGAAACATTTTCATGATTATGCTCAAGGAGATTTTGGACAAGTTCGATTGGGTGATGATAAACCCTGTAAAATCATTGGAATGGGTATAGTTTTCATAAAATAGGAGAATGGAAATCAATGGATACTGATGGAGGTCAAGCATGTTCTAGATCTGAAGAAAAACCTAATTCAACAAGGCAGTTGGAGGGTGAATTGGTACATTGTATTTATGCAATGATATTTCTAATTTTGTTAATTCTTTAACCTCTACAGGAGAAGATATAGCATTGTGGCATCATAGGCTATGGCACATGAGTGAGAAGGGGATGCAGATTCTTCACTCCAGAAATTTGTTGCTAGGATTGAAGCATGTTGATTTAAAATTCTGTGAGAATTGTGTTTATGGAAAATAGAAGAGAGTCAAATTCCTCAGAGTTGGGAAAAAAAAGAAGAGCGAAAAATTAGAGCTTGTGCGTACATATGTATGGGGACCTGCTTAGGTATCATCTCTCGGTGGCTCTCGTTATTATGTTACTTTTATTGATGATGAAAATAGAAAAACCTAGATTTATTGTATTCGAAATAATTCTAGTGTATTTGATACTTTCAAGAAATGGAAAGCTTTGGTTGAAAATGAAACAGGAAAAAGGTTGAAGTGTCTCATATTAGACAATGGAGGTGAATATTATAGAAAAGAGTTTGATAGGTACTATTTAGAGAATGGAATTCGCAAAGAGAAGACAGTTCCAGGAACACCACAAGAAAATGGTGTGTCAGAAAGGATGAATAGGACAATCATGGAGCATGCAAGGTGCATGAGATTGCATGTAGTATTACCTTTAGAATTTTGGGTAGATGCTATAGATACTGTTGTTTATCTAATAAACATACGGCCTTCAAGTTCCTTGGTTGGTGGTATTCCAAAGGAGACATGGACAGGTAAAAAGGTAAACTACTATTTTTTAAAGACTTTTGGTTTTGAAACCTTTTTCCACATTAATAAAGAAAATAGAACAAATCTTGAGGCAAAATCAAAGAAATGTGCCTTTATTAGATATGGTGTTAATGATTTTGGCTATCGCTTTTATGATTATGAAAAACAAAATCATTAGGAGTAGAGATGTCATATTCAATGAAAAGTTTTTTATAAGGATCAGATGCAGGAAAAGAAACATGAAAAAGAAAACAAAGAATTCACAGTACTTGATGAGATCAAAGAAAAAGTGAAGGTGCCTGAAAATCATAATGATCAACAGCCAGAACAACAACAGCAACCACAACAACAAGAAGCACCTCAAACACCTGAAAGTGGTGTTAGAAGATCTACCAGGATAAGTAGAACCCATGAACAATACTCTCCTTCATTATATTATGTATTGTTTATTGATTCTGGTGAACCAGAATGTTATGAAGAAGCAGTGCAAGTAGAAACCAGGAAGAAGTGGGAGCAAGCCATGAAAGAAGAGATGGACTCCTTAGCACATAAACATCCTTGGGACTTATTCAGGTTACCTATAGGTAAAACAACATTGTAGAATAAATGGGTTTACAAGTTGAAGGAAGAATATGGAGGTAGAAAAAGGTATAAAGCTAGACTTATGGTGAAGGGGTTTGCATAGAAAAAGGGTATAGACTTTGATGATATATTTTCTCCTATTGTTAAATGACTTCAATCAGAACTATTTTAAGTCTAGTAGCAGCTAAAGATTTTCATCTTGAGCAATTAGATG
This sequence comes from Pinus taeda, assembly GCA_000404065.3. Taxonomy (NCBI): domain Eukaryota; kingdom Viridiplantae; phylum Streptophyta; class Pinopsida; order Pinales; family Pinaceae; genus Pinus; species Pinus taeda. The sequence goes on from APFE031041369.1 coordinate 30,313, forward strand.
TAAATACAACCTTTCTCCATGGGGATTTGGGGGAAGAGACATATATGCAGCAACCACAAGGGTATGATGTAAAAGGGAAGGAGAAACTAGTGTGCAGGTTGAAGAAGAGCTTGAAGAGCTTGTATGGCTTAAAATAGGCTCCAAGGCAGTGGTATCTAAAATTTGAAAAGTTTATGTCTGAACAAGGTTATACTAGATGTCACTTTGATCATTGTGTTTATCTCAAAAGGAAAAATGATGGCAGCTATATTATATTGTTATTGTATGTAGATGACATGCTTATTGTAGGTTCTAACATGCAGGAAATAAATGTTCTCAAAAGAAAATTGGCAAACTCATTTGCAATGAAGGATTTGGGTGTTACAAAACAAATCCTTGGTATGAGAATAACTAGAGATAGGAAGAATCGCAAATTAACATCGTCTCAGAGTGAGTACATGCAGAAGGTGTTGAAAAGGTTTAATATGCAGAATGCAAAACCAGTTAGTATACCTTTAGCTAGCCATTTCAAACTAAGGAAGGAAATGTGTCCCAAGACTGGGGAAGAAATGGATTATATGTCTAAAGTTCCATATGCATCAGCAGTTGGAAGCCTAATGTATGCAATGGTCTGCACAAGGCCTGATATTGCACATGCAGTGGTAGTTTTAAGAAGGTACATGGACAATCCAGGAAAATAACATTGGATGGTAGTGAAGTGGATTCTTAGGTATTTGAGAGGTACCACAAATCAAGCATTATGCTTTGGTGGTTCAAACATTGCTCTACAGGGATATGTTGTTGTAGATATGGAGGGTGATAGAGGTAATAGGAGGAGAACCACATGGTATGTATTTACTGTAGGTGGAACAACTATCAATTGGGTCTCAAAAATGCAAAGTGTTGTTGCACTCTCAACAACAGAAGCAGAGTATGTTGCTGCTATAGAGGCTAGTAAAGCAATGATTTGGTTACAAAGTTTTCTGGATGAATCGGGTACGAAGTAGGAGTTGGGTAGGTTATACAGTGACAGCCATAGTGCCATACATATTGCAAAGAACTCTTCATTTCATTCCAAGACTAAACATATACAACTCAAGTACCATTTCATATAGTCAGCATTGGAAGATGGACAGTTGAAGCTGGAAAGGATACACACTAGCCAGAATCCTACAGATATGTTAATAAAAGTTGAAACCAATGAGAAATTGAGATTCTTCTCAATTTCAATTGGTCTTCAAGTATGACGAAGAAGATGAGAAATAACCAGGTCCAAAGTGGAGTCATTGTCCAGAAAATGAAGCAGCGGTGGAGTTGCTATAATCATTCTCCAAGTGGGAGATTGTTGGGTGTGGAGCCTAATTATCTTCTTTATTTATTGCCACATTGGACCCCAGTTCATAATGTGGCAGCAATGCTACCCATAAAATGTACGCTAGAAGGGTGGTCCATGGGGTGGCTTCCCCCAAAGCTAAAAATAAATGAAAAATTGCCTTGTAATTTCGTAGTCAATCTGGGTCATTCATTAGGTAGAGATCTAACGGTAGAAATTATGTTTAATTTAGGGATGTTTTCCCTAGAAGGCAACCCCTCACTATATATGAGGCAATTGTATTGCGTCTATGTAGATTTTTATTATGAGTGAGAAAGAGAGAGGAGATTTTTTAAGAGTGAAGAGGGAATTACAGCGGATCTGTTGTAGGTTGTATCTCTTCAGTTCGTTGGATAATATGAAAGGAAGGACTGACTATTTCTCCATGGACGTAGCCCAAATTGGGTGAACCACGTATATTTGTGTCTCTCTTGTTTTATGTGTTTATATTTTTGCAATATATTTTATGTGTTCCATTACTCTATAATATATAATTTTCTAACATTTATGTCCTAGATTTTGAGACATGTGACTAATATGAAATTGGGATATGTGTTTGGTTGCATGGAAACATGCTTGGTATAGAAAGGAAAGACAACATGTATTTTGTTATATTTATTAATGCATTAATAAATATATGTGCATGGTAGTGTATTAAGAACATTTTGCCCAACAAAAGAAGAGTTGCTTGAAGAGCTCTCAAGCATTGGAGGCTGCAAGCTTCAGTATTGCAGGAGACGGAAAAGGAGGGGGTTTTCCCTTAAGACCCTCTGATAAGTATCAAAGGAACCATCCTAGGAGAAATTGGAAGGGAAGTTCAAGTTTAAAAATGGCTTCCATGAAATCTTAAAGAAGGATAAGACTAAGTTTTTATTCATGAAATATTGAAAACAATGGAAAATGCATGGGGTTGAGTGGGTATGGTTGTTGAATATCAAATGTGTTCCTCTATTGGCTTTATGTTTTATATGTCATTTTTTATTATTGATTGGGGCATTGGCATGCCACTTTGTTTATGGTTTTGTATTGTTGTTGGATTTCTATGTTTCCTTCATTTTCTTCGTGTTCTTGCCTTCTATATTTTGGGGGTCTTGGGAATTTGTTGGCAAAAGAGGAAATTAATGGATCTTAGGAAGAGCTGAGTGGAACTCAATAGGAAATGAATCCTAGCACATGAATAAAGGGCAGTCGAAGGTAGGAAAGAAAATATGACAGCTAGCTGTGTTGGTTGGTTTTGTAAGGATAAATAGACAATGGTGGTACAACCATGAAAAATGTAACTAGGCAAGATAAAATAAATGGGATTGAGGTAAATAATTCCTTAGCCAAGCTGGGAACTATTGTTCTCAATGTTGTACATACTTTGCACAGACAAAGGAAGTTCTCTTAGCATTGCCTTTAGGGACACATGTAATTGTGTGTGTTCATGGTCATGTTGATGATAAATAAATGTATATGATGTCATTGTGATTGATAGGTTATTGTATGGATCATTCTTATGAAAGAGTGATTGATTATGCGTATGCATTTAGAATGTGAATGGATGGAATGTTTGTGATTCCCGACTATGTGAGGAGTCAATTGGGAAAAAGTAGCTATGGATGATCTATGATTTTAATATCATGTGAATATGATTATTATATTATTTCATGTTTATATTATGAATAGGGAATGGTGAAGGATATGTCAGCAAAGGGAAAGTAGTGTGATATGTGGCATGCTGGGACAAGCATGGATAGTTAAAAACACCACAAATCCTAGCTTGGGATTGTGGATGCACACAATGAAGCGTGGGGAAAACACTAGAGGCAGTATGGCCTATTTCACATAAATAGATATGATGTGGTCTCTAGATTCTATGTTACAATGTGTTGGAGCCATCTATATATGTTCATGTGTTATGTATATGTGCAATTGTGTCATATGTTTGTGTATTTTGCCATGTGTACATGTTATGTGTTATGTTATGTTATGTTTTGTAACATGTTTGGGGTAGGTAGGTATCGAACTGTCTGGGACCTTGTGTTGTGTGATGTGTTGGTTGGAGGTTGGTGAGCCTCTAGATTCCTGATGATAATATTATGTCAACAAAAGACTACCAAGTTTGGTGGTTCCCGTACTCGCGAGATAGAAAATGCATTAGAGAAATTTTGAGCTCTAAAATGGGCCTCAAAACAAAATTGTACAATCAAAATCAACTTTATAAGAACTAATATGATTCAAGATGATGATGTTAAGCATGGGGGATGATTCACCATTTTTGGACTAAAACGATAAAGAGATTAAAAAATAAAAAAAAAAACTACTTTTCCAACTTATCTCCCGACGATTTTACTCAAATTTCAAGCGGGAATACTTATTGGATGTGGAGTTTAATTCCCCATCCAAGGAGTACCCATGTTACATAATTTTGATGGACCCTGCTACACAAAAAATGAGAAATACATGAAAAACATGATTGCAATCACATTTCACGTTTTTCTTGTATTTCTCATTTTTCATGTAGCAGGGTCCATCAAAAGTATGCAATGTGGGTACTCCTTGGATGAGGAATTAAATTCAACATCAAACAAGTGATCCCACTTAAAATTTGAGTAAACCATAGCAAGATAATTTGAAAATACGAGTTGAAAAAGTAGTTTTTTCTTTTTTCCCTCTAAAATTTCATAATGTAATGTAATCTTATTTTATTATTTCCACTATTGTTTTATAATATTCCTTCAGATTACCTTGACTATTTAGGGTGTTTGTGAGCCTCTGGATTCCCTTCTTGCTTTGGACAACTGACCCTACATATGGAAGAGAAAAGAAGAGAAGGCACTAGGTGCTTCTAGTTTTGCAACCAATCCAGTGTATGTACGATATCAAAGAGAACATAAGGCATTGGGAGCTTATTGGGTTGGAAACTCATCCAATTTGTGTGTAGAAAGAGAAAATGCCACTAGATTCTTACTAGTTGGACAATCGGTCTGGTGTATAAAGGAAGAAGCAAAGTGAAATTTGAAGATCTGTATCAGGATTTTATTCAATTTTGAATTCAAATGAATTTAATCTAAGATTTTGATTTATGATGGTCAGGTTTTGAGCTAATTGGATGTGATATTATTATACTTGATGATTTTATCTATGGGATAATTTGACTTCTTATGATAGAAACCAAAATACAATGGAAAATGTCACCTCATTGATAATTCACCAATGAGGTATGAAATGAATTTATTATAATTCCTTATGGTAAATCTAATGGAAAATTTATGTGCTTTGATGTATGAAAGCATGGAAATTCCTTGGTCTTGGTGGTTGGAACTAGCGACAAGATCATTAGAAATGGTAGGAAAAGAGTCATAGCATGCAACATTATGATGGTAAAAGACTTTAGGAATACAACCATTCTAGGACACTAGTACCCAATAGTGTCCATTGGTTTCCATGAATCATGTTATGGCTGATATGATAGTTTTAAGGCATGGTTATGCCTTGGTTTTAGGACACTTCTTATGCAAGGAAACCTTGCCATGGAATGGATTACCCGAGGTACTAGGAAGCAGAGAAGGTGATGCCTGAACTTGGAAGGTGAGTGACTGAATATAAGGGCGTGACTGGATTTCCTAAGGGATTGGGAAGTAGAGAAGGGAAGGCCAAGTAATTAATTTGTTTTTCTCATTAGCATAGCTGGGTAGAAATTAGAAGCACAATAGGGCTGTGTTCAGGAAGTAATTATCTAGCAACTATTCACCAAAGAAATAAGGAGAAAAAGATGGCAGTGATGGACATTGGAGGAAAGAAGCACTCCAAGGAAAATAATAATACAAGTTGGACTAGAAACAATCAAAGAATCCAAAGACTTCAAAGAGGACCATTGAAATATGTTTGAGTTATAACTTGTTGGTTATCATATATTTTGTTTACTAGTTGAAGAAAACGTGTATATAATTCTAAATGTTGTATAGATTTATGTATGTAAAGCTCCTTAGATAATATGTTGTTTATTTTTAAACATGTTTTCTCTAATGTATATGGATAGAGAACACTGAGGATAGCGTTCCCCCAAGGGGTAGGGGTTCATGATAACCTAGTTTTATTTCGCTTATGCATGCCATGTAAATATTTTTGTATGTGAATTTTAAAATTTAAAATGGGATGAGTAAGGGACACATATTCGAAAGTATTGGGGGATGTCAATTGCTTGGGAAGTTCAAATTACTTTTTGTAAGACAACTGGACTATTTGGACAACCTGTGAAGGTTGGTCATTGTGTTCTTAATGTAACTAGTGTGTTTCTTTTTCCAGGACTGGTGTTGTGAATTTATGGACTACAAAGAAAGGAACACAACCCACACTTGCATGGGAGTTGTACAAGACAAGGAAAGAACAAAAATTAATAAGTAGGAGTTGTGTGCACAACTGGAAAAGATAGGAATTCAACCTAGGGAAGGATTGCATGGGAAATACATGGTCGTGGGAAATGAAAAGAGCATGGAAAAATGAACACACTCACATAGGAAGAGGAGGCACAACAAACTCTTGGAAGGGACAAAAAGAGATCAAGTAGTGAAAGAGAACACACACACATGAGTGTTGGAAGAACATTTGAGAAAACAATGTAAGGGACAAGGCAAGAGGAACTATGTAGTAGGGATGGAGGAGAGTATTGGAGCTATTTGGATAGTGCAGCAAAGGTGGGTAGAAAGCTCATTCAAACTGTGGTAACGAACAATTGAACACGGAGAGACTTCATGGCAAATGCGTGGTGGGGAAGTAAGGGAGAACGTGGAAAGAGAGCACTCTTGAATAGAGAACAAACTCCTGGAAAATAAGGAGAGTAGAAGAACGTAAGAGCATGAACTCGTAGAGGTGTGAAACATAATATTTTTGTGAAAAAATTTCTTCAGCAAAGCAGAGAAGGCTTCTATAATAAATCTTAAAGAAATTTTGGAAAGGATTATTTGCATTATGCTCGGGAAAATATTTTGAAGTCCTTTGTATATCAATGAGTAGATTTTTGGCTTGTGTGCACAAAAATGCATGAAGGAGGGACATTGGTACTCATTGATACACACACCAAAGAACACATAAGGTGTTTTTTTATGAAAAATAGAGATATTGAGAACACTTGATCTATAATTTAACCATTGATACCTATGGTGGTGAGTAGGACATGTGCTTCTATCACCACTCTCAGAAAATATCCACACCTTCCATTGAGAAATAGGATCACAACCATACTTCCTTCAAGTAAGGTTCAATCTCAATATGCCCTGGGGGTTTGGGTGGTGGATATGGCATTCTCTATATTCCATTAACATTCTGGGGTAGAGACTTAGGCCTTAGATTCCTAATTTTGGAAGCATTGGAGTCTCCTTTGCTTGTTTTTCATTTGGTACCAGGCAATGAGTTATGGATAACCTTCATTGGGTAGAACCATTGTGTTGCATACTTATAGAGTGGAGGTGAAGCCTACAGATTCCCTAGAGTGTGTGAGTGTGATTATTGGTTAACCGAAGGGTAGAGGGAGGAGGTCTTTGGATTCCCTGTGTAATGGTTGACTATTGAGTAGCTAGTGGGTGGAGGCAGGGGGACCTCTCGAATCCCTCTTTTAGCTAGAAGATGATGTATATTCCCTTAAGGAAGACCACCTCAAACTCTAGAATCTAGCTCAAGGGTGATAATTACAAGTAAGCTTGGTTACAGCTAGTCTACGGTTGGGTGGGGAGTTGTAGTCCCTAACTCAGTTTCTTATCTTCAGTACAAATGTAAGAGATATATTCTCATGTATAACCTTGTTATGAATATCCATAAATTGTGAATGAATGTTATATTGATTGGTAGCATGGCAATCCCTTGGTTTACTTGAAAGAATGTGTGTAAATTTCTTATTACAATCCACATGAGGATGTGAACGAATTATTTCATGAGATGAATGGTCCTACACTAACGTACTAGATGAAGGGATTATTTCATTATCATTGTGCTGAGTTGCACTAGTTGAAGTGATTGCACAATAGTGTTAATGGACATTATGGAATGATTTACAATCTTGTGTTGATTTCATGTTGAATTGCTGAACAATTTTTAGCCTAATTGTTTGTATGCATATTGGTCTATTCAAGATGGAAAGGGGTGAGGCTTGTTTCCAAACCTTGTGATTTCATTTTTTACTTGCTCACTTATTTTCTTAGTTGATAGGTTGGTGAGCCAAGGAAAGTACATTTCCTACCCTGTCAATGAGCTATTCCAACACATTTTTCATTTGGATAGAAATTCACTTAAAATTGCTATTGATTTGGCACCATTCTTATGATGGATTGTTTCCAATTCTGTTCATGAATCTCCTAGATTAATTGGTAGTTAAGTGTTGGTAACAGTGCTTGAAAATCCTGGAAAGTTAGAAAAATCGTAGCACTGTCAAAGTGTTGAAAAATGAGAAAACGAACAAGTTAAAACACATTATTTTTGGTTAGTAAGTTAGCTAGGCCAGAGGTCAATAGGTTTTCCAAAAGGGTCAGACCCCGATGGGCTTCACCCCAGCCTATAGTTGATGGGTCGAGTGGTAGACCAAGTTGGGGGTGGGGCCAATCCCAACCTAGACTAAATGTAGGACCTGAGAGCGTATGGGTCAACCCCTAGGTCAAGGGTGAGGGGTCAAGCCCTGCATTGAAACAACATAATGTAATGTAGGGGAGGCTCTGACCTTCATCCTTCTTAGGGTGGAGTGTTTACCACGTGGATCTATCTACGATAGCAATGCAGGTGCATTAGGTGCCACATGGGGCTATCTATTATGGGGTGTAGACACATCACCTACCACCTGGGCCATTGTGTGGCTTCCATGTGGAGGCCATGATGATGTGCTAGGGTGGAGATGGTTTATCCTTAAAGGGCCATAAATTTTGATCCATAAGTTATATTGAGATGAAATTTATATTGTTGGAATCATTTGGATGAGACAAACAAAATGATGTTGACCAATTGAAATTTTGAGGATGTTGGGAAAAGTCAAAAATTTTAGATTCCATCCCCATAATTGTACCTTCGAGGTTAGATCAGCATAGTGACCACCTCCTCCTAAATTTGTTTGGGTTTTGGGGTTAAGGAAAGGGGTGTGCCACACCATGACTTATAACAATAGTCATTCTAATTAGATTGATTATAATTGAAATGTCTACAATGGAAGCACGATTTTTTATTTGTGATCAATTTCAAACATTATATTTTTCTCCTTGTGTGTCTCTTGTGCTAACCGAATCAAGCATCAGATCATGCATAACTAATTCAAGGACTTGTCACCATGCTAAACATTGCCTTCTTCGGTCAATTTAAAGTGTCTATCACACATTTGTGCAGCCTCTATTACATGGCACTCTCAGACTTTATTTTCACATAATCTATATCAAATCATGCCATCAGACTTTATCTTCTATTTACATGGTGTTGGCTGGATAAATCATTCTTGCGGACAAGACCGATCTCCCTAGTATCTAATGATATCTAGAAACAAAGAGCACAAGCAAACCTATCTTTCTCTAAACATGTTTCAATTCATTAATGAATACTAAGAAGTGTAATAGACCCTACCTCGGTCCAATGCTTGTTTGAGGCAGTTTTATCCCAACAGCTTCAAGCAATTCTCGTTCAATAACCTGCATACACAAACAAGCACACATCAAAGCATACCTGCATATAACAAAACATGTTCATTATGAAGATCAAGGAGCTCATAAAACAACCCATTAGGGACAGTTCTTTGAGAAAAATAAACTTGATTGCATTAACTTAATGAATAAAAGAACCTTACAACCTTTGCCTTGATGTTTCACAAGTCCTTTCCAGGGTCCAGTAGGGGTCTCCTCTACTTTGACAAGCCTCACTCACTTCCCAAATGACATGAAAGGTATGTGATCTCTCCTCTCACAAGCTCAAAAAAGGAAGCCTAGTTTTCAGTAGCATTTACCCTCAAGAATCTTCAACTTTCAACCTCCCCTACAACCAGCCCAATGCATGAATTTATAGTGCAAATGGAGGAAGTTGCAGGTCCACCATTGAAGGGATAAGTTCTCCTTCAATGGATAAGCACCTCATATCATGGAGTTAGCTCCCTTAGTTATGGAATGGATGAACCAAGGTGGAGCGGACTTGCCAGCGTAATATTCCTTCTAGAAGTGTCTAGAAGTGACCCAAGATGAGTTTTTAAGGATGAACTCACGCCTTTTTAAATTTCACAGGGGTTCACACTCATTACTCAATATACAGAGCATTCAGGTTCGCGAGAAACATGACCATTAGGTGTGGCACCACAGGAAATGCTAGGAGAAAGTGTGAAACCAGGATTTGAGATATTTTTAAGTTCTTCCTCCCATTTTCAAGGCTTGACATGAATAGCTGAGGTTTAAGACTTGCAAAGGAGGTATGTATGAGTGTTGATGGACTCATACAAACTGTAGAAATTCATGGTGACAATTTTTTGTGTAACAGATTGCCCCCTAAAGTGCGAAGTCTATAGTAGATGAGGATGGTTTTTTATCATCTAAGAAGAGTGAAGGACTTTATCATTTCAAGTATTTTCCTGTGGATACCCTGGCCGAACTTGTAAAAACATTCAATGAAAAATATATATATGTGAACATATCATCGCTGAGATAGGCATTCCCATACTCAGATCAAAACTGACTAAGGACTATCTAAAACTGCTCTGAGACATGAATGATTTTGTATTACATAACAAGTAGGAACATATGGACATAGTATGGGCGCAGCCATCTGTTTATGAATAGTCCACTATATAATGATAACAAAATTCCTCACAGCGTGGATGGTGGAAACTAGATCCAGGGTCTTCATTTCTACTTTCCGAACTAGTACGATTCTACCCATGTGAATGAATGTGTCGAAGTTGAACATGGGAGAAACCACTTGATTACCAGTCAATGATGTAAATTGTTAACAAGTGTGAGAGGAACCACCAGTAATGTCAATGGCCCTCAAAGTACCCAGTAAAATCCATGAGATGTGAATGAATGAGTTGATGTCGAACACGTCACGGAATCCTTTGATCAAAGGTCAATGATGCAACCTGTCGTCAAAGGCGAGAAACCTGCAATCTTGTGGACAAGACCGATCTCCCTAGTATCTAATAATATCTAGCAACAACGAGCACAAGAAAACCTATTTTAATCTAAACGTGTTTCAATTCATTAATGAATACTAAGAAGTGTAACAGACCCTACCTCGGTCCAACGCTTGTTTGAGGCAATTTTATGCCAACAGCTTCAAGCAGTTCTCGTTCAATAACCTGCATACACAAACAAGCACACATCAAAGCATACCTACGTATAACAAAACATGTTCATTATGAAGATCAAGGAGCTCATAAAACAAACCATTAGAGACAGTTCATTGAGAAAAATAAACTTGATTGTATTAACTTAATGAATAAAAGAACTTTACAGCCTTTGCCTTGATGTTGCACAAGTCCTTTCCAGGGTCCAACAGGGGTCTCCTCTACTTTGACAAGCCTCACTCACTTCCCAAATGACATGAAAGGTATGTGATCTCTCCTCTCACAAGCTCAAAAAGGAAGCCTAGTTTTCAGCAGCATTTACCCTCAAGAATCTTCATCTTTCAACCTCCTCTACAACCAACCCAATGCATGTATTTATAGTGCAAATGGAGGAAGTTGCAAGTACACCATTAAAGGGATAAGTTCCTCCTTCAATGGGATAAGCACCTTATATCATGGAGTTAGCTCTCTTAGTTATGGAATGGATGAACCAAGGTGGAGTGGACTTGCCAGCGTACTATTCCTTCTAGAAGTGTCTAGAAGTGACCCAAGATGAGTTTTTAAGAATGAACTCATGCCTTTTTAACTTTTACAGGGGTTTGCACCCATTACTCAATATACAGAGCGGTCAGGTTCACAGGAAACATGACCATTAGGTACGGCACCGCAGGCAATGCTAGGGGAAAGTGCGAAACCAGGATTTGAGATATTTTTAAGGCCTTTCTCCCATTTTCAAGGCTTGACATGAAGAGCTGAGGTTTAAGACTTGCAAAGGAGGTATGTATGAGTATTGATGGACTCACACAAACTGTAGAAAATCATGGTGATAATTGTTTGTGTAACACATATTGCCAATCTCTACCCTACTTACTGATCTAGTTGCAGATTTGTTTGCTCTAATAAGAGAAGGATCTCTAGGCCCTTTTCCCGTTTTAGATTTCCCTCTTGAGAGATGAACACATAGTTCTGCTATGTCATGAAGTGGAAGTTGAGAAATGTCTCCCTTCCCCATCATGTTTAAAATATCTATCCATTCATCTCTAATGGATTTCAATAAAATGGATTTCAAGGTTTCCTCATCTAAGTTGCTCATCTTTGCTCTCTTTAGGTTGTATTGAAATCTTTCAAGTAAATCCTCCAAGTTTTCATCTTCTTTTTGCATCATTTTGAATACCTCATCCTTGTGATTGGTGGGCATACAATAGTCCAGGTATCTATCCAAAAACATTTGTTTCATATCATCCCAAGTCCTAATAGATTGAGTGACCAATCCCATGAACCATTTCAAAGCAGCTCCCTTCAATGTTGAAGGAAATATTTTGAGTTTTTAAGAGTCTTCCATATAATCATAAGTTCGGCACACGACTTCAAACTCAAATAGAAATGTCTCAGGATCCTCACTTCACAACCCATAAAAGTTTAGGAGGACATATGGTGAAATTTTTTTCATGGTTGTATGAGTTTCCTCATCAAATATAGGGAATCCAAATGAGTTATATCCTTCCCTATTCCTTCCATTATTACCTCTGCCTCCTCCGTTGTTGCCTCCATTATTTCCTCTTCCCCTACCTCTACCTCTACCTCCAAATCCATCTACTACTTCCTCTGTCATGATAGTTTCTTCAGAGTCCTCTGGTTCTTCTATCAATGATGGATGGAAGCGAACTTCTCCCTTTCCCTCTTCTTCAGGTGATTCTACTTCTCTAATTACAATATGTTCCCTTGTAGAAGTGAAGAAAGGTTCTTCTCCTAGATCAGATTCAGTAGATAGTGTGGGAGAGTCTTCTAATTCGGCTACTGCTCCTTGAATTCCAGGAATCCTAAGGCTAGGAGTAGATGGAGGTGTATCTTGTCTATGCCTTGAAGAAGCTGGAGTTGTGAAAATCGAACTCTTGGCCCTAGCTATAAACCTTCCCCTAGAATCTCTTGCTCTATGCATGTCATTTTTTATTTTTTTTTATTTTTCTATCAAGTCGGGCCAATAATTCTCTTTTTGATCTTCCAAATCACGCTAGGTGCAAGAAGAGATGTACTCAAGAAATTATTGAACCAATAACTCTCCTTTCTGATCCTCCAAATCACACTAGGTGCAAGAGGAGAGAATACTTTGAGAAGTTATTAATTTTCCCTTCTTTGATTTTTTTTTATGTAAGAGATTGGCTACCTAGTTACACTTTGCCGATAATGGCGCCAAAATGTTTGGTCAATTTAGTGTGTCCTAAATTTCTACATTAATTATCAATCTGGGATTCGTAAGCTGACGAAGTGTGGCGCACTATATGTGCAAGATAACCTATTTCTTACTTTTTGTCGTTTTTTATTTTTATGTTGTTTCGGGGGTTTTTATCCCGTTTATCTCCTGATGTGAATGAAATTCTATTCCTAAGTCTCTAGAAGGCAAGTATGGATACAGTTTTTAAGGCAATGATGTTCTCTCTATAATGGTTTCCAAAACTTAACACTTCAGAAGGTCTTAGAATACACTAGTGATTGAAAGAAATGCTTGAACAAGAATGAAAATATGTTGTTGTTTAAAACAAGTAATTAATGAACTACTGATTATGAAACTATCATCTCTGTTGCTGTCTAAATACAGAAAAATGAATTAAGCTACTGCACTCAAGGAAATCAAAGATTGCAAAGAAAGTAAAACTAAAATCAAATTACATCATTCATAGTCTGATTTCTCACCAGTTAGTCTAGCTATGGCTTTCGGAGATAACCGTCAATGACATGAGCAATCCAATATCTAATTGCAGAAAAGTAAACTAAAATAAAATCACAACATTCATATTTCGATCCCTCGCCAATTAGTCTAGCTATGGCTTTTGGAGGTAACTGTCAATGACATGAGAAATCCAATATCTAATTGCAGAAAAGTAAACTAAAATCAAATCACAACATTCATATTTCGATCCCTCGCCAGTTAGTCTAGCTATGGATTTCGGAGGTAACTGTCAATGAAATGAGCAATCCAATATCTAATTGCAGAAAAGTAAACTAAAATCAAATCACGACATTCATATTTCGATCCCTCGCCAGTTAGTCGAGCTATGGCTTTCGGAGGTAACCGTCAATGAAATGAGCAATCCAATATCTAATTGCAAAAAAGTAAACTAAAATCAAATCACAACACTCATAATTCGATCCCTCGCCAGTTACTCTAGCTATGGCTTTCAGAGGTAACTGTCAATGACATGAGTGAGTTGATTTCTAAACTAACTTAACAAAGAAAATGAACAAGACTGAAATCAACAAAACATAACTGGAATTAAAAGAAACTAAGAAAATCAAAGTCAGCAGGGTATCAATTCCATATCACTAGTTATTGTGAAAATTATATACAGATGCCCGGGCTGCCTACTCTATCCTGAAACATGCACACATTGATCAACATTATTACAAAGCTTGTAAAGTCATGGACAGAAGTGAAATGTTAGAAATATATACACAAGTGAATAACTATAAAACATGTGTAGTGAAAATAAGGAAATGATACATAAAGCCTATACAACAACAATGGAAACGAAACCTTAGTGTGCAGGGGCCCTCTGCACAACCTCGGCCAACAGGCTATCAACCCAAAATTACGTTCACGCAAGCATGTAGAACAGAGTCTTCTTGTATATCTCAAAACACAGTTACAACAATAAAACTAGTGTCACGGCACAGTGAATTCTTAACAACAAAATTACATTCAAAAGACTAACTACTATGCGTATAGAAACACGTTATTTATAACAAAGGTTACATAACTATTTTCCTTATAAAACTACGTGAACAAAAACACGTAAAAGATAGCGTCCATGGATTTAGCATAATGTTTGCTGTGATGATTAAATCTATAAGGGTGACTGTTGTATTCGCCTTGTGGAGCAGTCCACAGGTGTCAATATGTCCCCAGGGATCTAGGAACGGCCACGAAAGTCTTCACGTGTTTGAAAACGGAGACCTGTTGCCGTAGGAATCCTATGTTTGACCACCGCTTGACCACCTTTGACCACAACCTTCTTTGATGAATCCAGCTGGACCAATAGGACCTGATCCATGTCCAGGTCATTTCCAACTTGCCCATGTGGCTTGCTTTGCTTGGTGACACCTGCAACCTGGAGTTTAACAAAAACAACTACGGAAAGTTGAATTGACTGCGGAAAGTGACAAGATTCTGCAACTCATGAGCAAAAATCTAGTTCAAACAACAAACACAAAACATAATTAGAAAACCATTTTAATGCTCTTTTGGAATCAGTATGCAATGATTTTGATAACTTAGGAGGTTCAGGTGAGTGGAAAAAGTCTAAGGAAGTGTGTAGGAGAGATGCAAGTTCAGGACTCAACATACCCCCACTGTGAAGGTGTTGCATGTCCCCATGCAACCAAAACTTTGACTATCCCCCCTTTAGATCATGTGCTCTGAGACTTCTGCCACTACATCCAGACCTCTTCTTCACTTTCTTGGTGCTGGTAACATCCTGGGCTTCCTCATCAAGCATCTGAATTTGAGGTTGATCAGTGCTCTACTTATCCTCTTGCACTTTTTATTCAATTTCTTGTTCTTTTTCTACCATAGCCCAAGGTGCAACATTGTGTTGTCGTGAATGATCTTATCCAATCGAATTTGTTCCTTCAATGCTTCATTTTCATGTTTAATGTGTCTATTTAGGACCTCTAGTTCAAAAACTTCTTGTTTCAATGATTGGATTAGAGATTCTTGGGCTGTGTGAGGCTGGATGGATGAAGTGCTTGGACCTGTGGCTGTCTTTTCCAAGGATTCTATATAATCATACATCTCTTGCTGATTCAGGTCTATCTCGGGTGTAGTTTCCCTTGGGCTGTCCCCAAAATCCTGTTGAGGAGGATTGATTTCAAAGTCTGGCCGAGAAGGACTCATGTCAACATCTAGCTGGGAAAGAGGAGTATGGTGTGAGCTACGGTCAGGAGAGATTGCTGGAGGCTGCTCCGGTGTTTCTCCTCCTAAATCAATGAAATGGGGCCCTTTTGTTTTCACATTCCTCCACTTTCCTCTAAGCCTAGAGCTTCTCTTTAAATGTTGTGGACTAGTGTCTTCTTCCTCCATATTCTGTTTTTCTTTTCCTTTCTTTTTGGCTGCAGCTGATTGTTCTTGAAGATAAGCTTTTCTTTCAGACAATGGTTGGTGGTCTTATTTTTGGGAAGGATCTGGGGTTTGATATACAACTTCTATGTTTCTTTTCCCTTTTGGTTTTCTTTGCTCCTTAGCCTTAGTTCTCCCTTTCCTATTTTCAGGTAGCTTATTTTCTTGATAATTAGGAGTGTATTGAATTCTCACACTGGTTTCCTTTCTCCTACTCTTCCTTGCTGTACTGCTCTCAGGTATTTCAGGGGGATCTTGAAAGAAATTTCTCACCAAAAACCGTTCCCAGGTCTCCTTCTTTTTCTTCAACTGGTCTTCAATTAAAAATTTCACAAGCCCGTGATGATACAGGTGGGGTTCTATGTCCTCCAAATTCTTTTGGACGGTTACTACCATCTTTTTCAAACTATTCAATAAAAAGTAAGGCAGATTGAGGGTTTGGTTTTCTAAGAAATTCATCAGTAACCGGGTGTGATACATATACATTAACCCAAAACGTCCCAAAGGTAATGAACTTTTGAATAATCAACAATAAACTGGCCACTTCTCTTCTAAAGCATGGACAAGGATTCCTCGTTTAAAAATAGTTACATCCATACCCTGATTGCGTAGGTTAACCCTCTAAGCCTTCTCATCAAAGCTCTTGTTTTTGAACCAACGTTCTCCCTCCTATGGGAGTTCTGTAGCAGCTGCTATGGATGCCTCGGTGACTGTAAACTTGAGGTCTCCAACTTCCACCTCCAGGCCGTTAAAAGACCTCGCAAAAGTCTTTGTAATCTCCTTGTTGTAGCTCTTGAATTTTTGAATAAACCATAGCCATCGTGCCTTCTTCAATATGTTTTTGACTTGTGGGTACCCCTCCATAAACTTGGGCCCTTCCTGTTCTACCCTCAACAACAAACCCATTCTTCCCTTCTGTCTTAAAATATGTCTGCGTGAGGAAAGGATTAGTGGAGGTGAGATGGATGGGTTAGCGGGAGTGAACAAGGTTTATGGAGAAAACCAGTGACTAGAAATGGAAAACAGAGAACAGGTAGCGGGAGCGAATTCACGAAATGGAGCGGAGGCTTAGGTGAACAAGGTGGAAATGCAACCGTGATTTCAATAGAATAGTAGGGGAGTAAAGTTAGCCCGACAGAGTTTTAAAACTGGATGGCTGCGGAGTAGACGTAAACACGATCATGAAATGGCTACAAAATTTGTGCGGCGGAGGAGAGCCGTGATCAAATCGACCACGTCCCCATGATTACAGGTGGAGTGTCAAAGTACAGCCACACATGAGTTAAATCCGAGGGTTGATCATGAGGCTGTTTGAAGAATAAATGCACGGTTTGTGGAGGGATCATAGGTCGTGGAACGGTCATGGAGGCTATCAATGCTATCAATGCCAATCATTGCATATAGTGGAGCCATGGTTTCATAACTATGTAAAAATGTGCTTTGAATGCTGTTTGAAATAATTTTTTACTCATACCTTGGAATTTTTGCCACTTTTTGTCCACTAACCTTTGATCAGCTGCTCCTTGTTGATGCTTTTAGGTGCCTCATATCTTCACAATATGTCCTTTGTCATACCTGCATTTGATTTTTATTATTTTTAACTATCATCTGACTGCCAATATTGAATGACAGGGTGCAAACTGCGGAAACAGGATTCAGCTGCGAAAACTGATACAATGATCACATGACTAAATGGAGATGGATAAATGATGACTAAGTGAATGAAACTGGTCATGAAAAATACTTTTATTGGCGAAATGGAATAATATGAAATGAAAGTGGAGTGGAATGAAATGAAGTAGAGTGGAATGAAAATGGGAAAGAGAGATTTTTTTTTTTTTTGGAAAATATAGGGCGTCAGAGGTTCCCGATTTTCGCCCTGTATTTTCTGTATAAGACTGCTAATCAGTGATTGGTTTTCAGGCTTATACGTTTTTTTTTTTTTAGAACAGATAAGAACAAAGGCTAGGCTGGTAGAGAAGAAGGATTCTTCTTCACCAACCTTATTGCAGAACTATCTTGAAAGATTTTGACAAATTCCTCTTTTGAGAGTGGCTTATGATAGATCTTTAATCTGTGGCCATTCACAATAAGAGGAGTTTGATGTTCATCAATGGTTTTGATCCTTACTGCTTCATTGCTAAAGATTTTGTCAATCTCATATGGCCCAAGCCAATGAGTCTGAAATTTTCCTTTCAAATCTTTAAACTTGGAATCAAATAGCAATGCCCAATCTCCTTGAAACTTTTTCTCCTTGATGTATTTGTCATGCCACTTATTTCTTTGATATTGAACTAGATCAGTTCTTAGGATTGCCTCTTGTCTGATCTCATCTAGCTCATTCAACTGCTACATTCTATGCTTTTGGGCTTCTGATAGATCCATCCCTAACTGGACTGCCATCTTGAAAGTTTTGACTTGGAACTCAATGGGGAGCAGGACTTCTTTCCCATAAACAAGTTCATAGGGAGAATGTCCTCTTGTATTTCTCCACATAGTTTTGTAGGCCCACAAGGCTTCATGAGGCCTTTCTGCCCAATCTCTTCTGTGTAGATGAACAATTTTGGTGATGATGCTTTTGAGAACTTTGTTTGTAGACTCCACTTGACCATTTGCTTGTGGATGGTAAGGAGTAGATCTTCTGTGCTTGATTTTGTATTCTTCCATCAGCTTCTCCACCAGGTTGGATGTGAATTGACTTCCCTGATCTGTCACAATTTATCTTGGAATACCAAAGCAAGTAAAAATGTCCTCATAAAGAAAACTAATAACTGAATTTTCAGTAGCAGAAAATAACGCTTTGCCTTCAACCCATTTAGTGACATAATCAGTACATACCAATATATACTTCTTTTGTTTAGATGGTGGATTAATAGGTGCAATGAAATCTAAAGCCCATTTTTCAAAGGGTTCGATGAGTACCTGTGGTTGTAATGGCATTTCATTTGAAGGGGTAGGTTTCCCTACTCTTTGGCAGTTGTCACACCTTTTGACATATTGTTTTGCATCTTTGAAAAGGGATGGCCAATAATATCCCAAAGAGAGGATTTTATAGGTTGTCCTTTTGTCAGCAAAGTGTCCGCTGCATGGTTCATCATGACATGCTTTGAGGATATCAGGCATCTCATCTTCCCTAACACATCTTCTGATCACAAGATCTGGCCCTGTTTTAAACAATTCGTTAGAAATCCATGAATATTTTGAACTCTCCCGAATAATCTTTCTTCTTTCACTAGGAAATAGATGTGGAGGTAGTTTCCTTGTAACCAAATAGTTAGCAATATCTACATACCAGGGGGTCTTAGTAGTTACTGCAAATAAATATTCATCAGGAAACTTGTCCTCTACAGGAGAATCTTCTTTAGTATTTTGAATCCTAGACAAGAAATCAGCTACTGTATTTTGTTTTCCTAGTCTATCCAACACAGTGATATTGAATTCCTGTAAAAGTAGGAGCCATCTTGTAACTTTGCCACTAGTAAAGGGTTTGTTCATTAGATATCTAATTGCAGAATGATGAGTATGAATAAAAGTTTAATAGCCTGTTATATAATGTCTAAACTTATTGATTGCATGAACAACAACTAAGAACTCTTTTTCAATTACAATATAGTTCAACTCAGTGGGAGTTAAATTTTTACTGGTATAGTAAATGGCATAAGGGACTAAATTTTTTTGTCCCAACACAGCCCCTAGAGCTGTATCTGAAGCATCTGTAGAAATATGGAAAGGAAGTTTCCAGTTTGGTCCTCTCAAGATAGGTGCTTCAAATATTCTTGTTTTCAAAGTTTCAAATGTTGATTGACAATCAAGACCCCATTTGAATTCACAGTCTTTTGTAAGCAGTTTGAAGAGTGGAGAGGCTATTTTGGTGAAGTTTTCTATAAATCTTCTATAATATCCAGTAAATCCTAGAAAACTTCTAACATCTCTTTGACAATTTGGAATAGGCAACTTGGAGATGACTTCAACTTTTGATCTATCAACTTTAATCCCATCCCCTGAAATATGATGTCCCAAAACAATACCTTCAATGAACATCATAAAGCATTTTTCATGGCTTGATGAAAGGTTTGTTTCTTTGCATCTTATAAGGACTTTTTCCAAATTTTCTAATGCCTCTTGAAATGAATCACCATAAACTGTAAAATCATCCATATAAACCTCTACACAATCATGGATTAGATCAGAAAAAATTCCTAGTACTGCTCTTTGGAATGTTGCGGGTGCATTACATAATCCAAAAGGAAGCACTCGATAAGCAAAAGTTCCCATGGACAGGTAAATGTGGTCTTATCTTGATCTTCAGGTGCTACCTGAATTTGATTATAACCACTAAAACCATCCAAAAATGAAAAGTAGTTTTTGCCTGCTAATGTATCTAATACTTGATCGATAAAGGGAAAGGAAAGTGATCCTTCAAAGTCGCTTTATTCAATTCCCTGTAATCGATGCATACCCTCCATTTACCATTCTTTTGAGGTACTATAACCAAAGGAGAAACCCATCGGCTATCTGAAATTGGATAAATGAAGTTTACATTGAGTAGTTTTTGGAGCTCTTCTTTCACTATCTCCCTAAGATTTGGATTCATCCTTCTATGAGGTTGTCTGATTGGTCCACTATTTTCCTCGATATAGATGTGATGAATGCAAGTCTTAGGGTCAATCCCTTTCATATCAGTATACTCCCATGCAAATGCAGTAGAATATTGTTGTAAGATTTTGGTTAGTTCTTCCTGTTGTGACTTTTCCAAATTTTTGTTGATATTCAACGTTTTTCTTGGAAAAATCTCAATGGTGGAACTACCAAACTCTTCCATAGAATAGAGAGACATTTGTCTTGATGATAAATACTCAATGTCAGAATATAACTGAAATTATGTGTGGTCATATTCTGAAGATGTTTCAAAGTTTTCTAATGTGTTCAAAATTTGACTATCTTCACTGATTTCAGAAACGGTAAAGACAAGTTGTATAGTGTCCTCATCATCGACCCATTCATTGTCTCCTACTTCTGTAATTGCTTTTGCTGGAGGATACAAATTGAATTTCTTTGTCAAATTACCATTAGAAATGTACATATCCCCAGATCTACAACTAATGAAAGCATGAGTTGTCGCTAGCCAAGGTCTTCCTAAGATAAGTGGGTGGCCTCCTAGATTAGTCTTGGGAGTCAAAATCATGAAATCTACTGGATATTCCCAAGAATTTAAGGAGACTAAAATATATTGTAATACACCGTCTGGTTTGATTATTGATCTATCTGCAAGCTGCAGTAAAGTAGGTGTAAAAAGAAGATTAGGAAGTTTAAGATGTTCCATAGTCTGTCTACAAATAATGTTGATAGCAGCCCCTAAGTCAATCAATGTGTTTGGAATTTCTATCCCATTTATATGTGTCTTGACAAATGGACTACCTGGATCTACATAATTCTGCATGGCAATTTTTCCCATCATGATATCTGCAATTTTTCCTACCAGGTGGATTCTTCTTGTATCTCTTGGTTTTCTTCCCGGTCTTTTGAGACTCAACTCCTTTATTGTTTTTGCTAGAATAGGAATCTCTCTAATGGCTTGTAGCAAGGGGATCTTGATACATACATTCTTTAATTCATTTAGAAAATCATAATCAGGCAACAAGAATTGTTTTTCCACCCCTTTATCAATTTGTAATCTTTGAGGGAAAGGAGGAGACGAAGATGTAGGTTTCAACTATAAGAGTTATGGGGGTTAACTTTTCTTTCTCTTTTTGAGTGTTTGAGTTTTGAAGAGATGCTTCCTCAGAACCCTTATTTTAACAGAGTCCTCCTTAGAAGTTTCTTGCTCTTGGACATCTATAGAAGGTTTTTCTAAAACTCTACTAGACCTGAGTTGTACATCATTAAGAGGAACAATCATATAGGTAGGAAATTGTTGTCCTTCTATCATATAAGTATTCTGAGGATTTTTATTGTTAGGATTTGGAAATGGCTGAGCGGATAGTTGATTTGTCTTTTGTTGAAATGGAAGCATGAGTTGAGGATTTGGATTTTGTTGAGAAGGTTGTTGTTGTGGAAATGGCAATGAAAGTTGTGGATTTTGATTTGGAAGTTGTGGAGTTTGTTGATTTTGAAAAGATGGGGGAAATTGATAAACTTGAGCAAATCTCCCATAAGGATTTTTCATCCCTTGTGCCCATGATTGATATGGATTTTTAGGTTGGGGCCAAGGTTGTTTCCAAGGATTCCAATTTGGCGGGGGTTGAAAATTCATAGGGTTGTTAAATCCTTGATTTTGTTGCCCCTACCAAGGTATTCTTGAAACAAAACAGAGAGATTCTACTGAATTTGGATCTTCTTGAAAGACGTCTTTGAGCCCAGGAATTGAAGGACAATCCTTAGTCTCATGATTCTCTGAGCAAATCATACATGTTTCGACAACTTTTGCATCCAAGGGGCATTCCCTTAGAGCATGTTTCTTCCTACATTTCGGACAAAAGATGGCTAGAGCATCAATTTCTGCTTTCTGCTTGTTTTGAATTTTAAGGGTGTCTAGTTGTTCACTAAGGCTCCCTAAAATATCAGTTTTGAATTCATCAAACATATTTCCAATCTCTGACCTACTTACTGATCCAGTTGCAGATTTGTTTGCTCTGATAAGAGAAGGGTCTCTAGGCCCTTTTCCCGTTTTAGATTTTCCTCTCGAGAGATGGACACATAGTTCTCCTATGTCACGAAGTGGAAGTTGAGAAATGTCTCCCTTCCCCATCATGTTTAAAATATCTATCCATTCACCTCTAATGGCTTTCAATAAAAGGGCTTTCAAAGTTTCCTCATCTAAGTTGCTCATCTTTGCTCTCTTTAAATTGTATTGAAATCTTTCAAGTAAATCCTCCAAGTTTTCATCTTCTTTTTGCATCATTTTGAATACCTCATCCTTGTGATTGGTGGGCATACAATAATCCAGGTATCTATCCAAAAATGTTT
>APFE031041369.1:60146-72870 GCA_000404065.3 Pinus taeda
CATACTATTTTGCATCTTTGAAAAGGGATGGCCAATAATATCCCAAAGAGAGGATTTTATAGGTTGTCCTTTTGTCAGTAAAGTGTCCGCCACATGGTTCATCATGACATGCTTTGAGGATATCAGGCATCTCATCTTCCCTAACACATCTTCTGATCACAAGATCTGGCCCTGTTTTAAACAATTCGTTAGAAATCCATGAATATTTTGAACTCTCCCGAATAATATTTCTTCTTTCACTAGGAAATAGATGTGGAGGTAGTTTCCCTGTAACCAAATAGTTAGCAATATCTACATACCAAGGGGTCTTAGTAGTTACTGCAAATAAATATTCATCAGGAAACTTGTCCTCTACGGGAGAATCTTCTCTAGTATTCTGAATCCTAGACTAGAAATTAGCTACTGTATTTTGTTTTCCTAGTCTATCGAACACAGTGATATTGAATTCTTGTAAAAGTAGGAGCCACCTTGTAACTCTGCCATTAGTAATGGGTTTGTTCATTAGATATCTAATTGCAAAATGATCAGTATGAATAAAAGTTTCATAGCCTGTTATATAATGTCTGAACTTATTGATTGCATGAACACCAACTAAGAACTCTTTTTCAGTTACAGTATAGTTCAACTCAGTGGGAGTTAAATTTTTACTGGTATAGTAAATGGCATAAGGGACTAAATATTTTTGTCCCAACATAGCCCCTAGAGCTGTATCTGAAGCATCTGTAGAAATATGGAAATGAAGTTTCTAGTTTGGTCCTCCCAAGATAGGCGCTTCAGATATTCTTGTTTTCAAAGTTTCAAATGCTGATTGACAATCAGGACCCCATTTGAATTCACAGTCTTTTGTAAGCAATTTGAAGAGAGGAGATGCTGTTTTGGCGAAGTTTTCTATAAATCTTCTATAGTACCCAGTAAATCCCAGAAAACTTCTAACATCTTTTTGACAAGTTGGAATAGGCAACTTGGAGATGACTTCAACTTTTGATCTATCAACTTTAATTCCATCCCCTGAAATATGATGTCCTAAAACAATCCCTTCAGTAAATATCATGAAGCATTTTTCATGACTCAATGAAAGGCTTGTTTCTTTACATTTGATAAGGACTTTTTCCAAATTCTATAATGCCTCTTCAAATGAATCACCATAAACTGTAAAATCATCCATATAGACCTCTACACAATCATGGATTAGATCAGAAAAGATTCGTAGTACTGCCCTTTGAAATGTTGCAGGTGCATTACATAATCCAAAAGGAAGCACTCAGTAAGCAAAAGTTCCCCATGGAAAGGTGAATGTGGTCTTATCTTGATCTTCAAGTGCCACCTGAATTTGATTATGGCCACTAAAACCATCCAAAAATGAAAAGTACTTTTTGCCTGCTAGAGTATCTAATACCTGATCGATAAAGGGTAAAGGAAAGCGATCCTTAAAAGTTGCTTTATTCAATTCCCTGTAATCAATGCATACCCTCCATTTAACATTCTTTTTAGGTACTATAACCAAAGGAGAAACCCATCGGCCATCTGAAATTGGATAAATGAAGTTTACATTGAGCAGTTTTTGGAGCTCTTCTTTCACTATCTCCTTAAGGTTTGGATTCATCCTTCTCTGAGGTTGTCTGATTGGTCTACTTTTTTCCTTGATGTAGATGTGATGAATGCAAGTCTTAGGGTCAATACCTTTCATATCAGTATACTCCCATGCAAATGCAGTAGAATGTTTTTGCAGATTTTGGTTAGCTTTCCTGTTTGTTTTTCCAAGTTTTTGTTGATATCAATGTTTTACCTGGAAAGATCTCAGTGCGGGAAGTACCAAATTCTTCCATAGAGTAGAGACATTTGTCTAGATGATAGATACTTCAATGTCAGAATTTAACTGAAATTGTGTGTGGTCATATTCTGAAGATGTTTCAAAGTTTTCTAATGTGTTCAGAATTTGACTATCTTCACTGATTTCAGAAATGGTAAAGACAGGTTGTATAGTGTCCTCATCATCGACCCATTAATTATCTCCTACTTCTGTAATTGCTTTTGCTGGAGGATACAGATTGAATTTCTTTATCGAATTACCATGAGAAATATACATATCCCTAGATCTACAACTGATAAAAACATCATCTGTGGCTAGCTAAGGTCTTTCTAAGATGAGTGGGCGGCCTCCTATATTACTCTTGGGAGTTAAAATCATTAAATCCATTGATATTCCCAA
The DNA here is from genome assembly GCA_000404065.3 of Pinus taeda. Taxonomy (NCBI): domain Eukaryota; kingdom Viridiplantae; phylum Streptophyta; class Pinopsida; order Pinales; family Pinaceae; genus Pinus; species Pinus taeda. The sequence goes on from APFE031041369.1 coordinate 62,356, forward strand.
GAATATAAGGAGACCGAAATGTCTTCTAATACACCATCTGGTTTGATAATTGATCGATCTGCAAGTTGCAGTAGAGTAGGTGTAAAAATAAGATTAGGAAGTTTAGTTGTTCCATAGTCTGTTTACTCATAATGTTGATAGCAGCCCCTAAATCAATCAAAGTATTTGAAATTTCTACCCCATTGATATGTGTTTTGACAATTGGACTACCGGGATCTACATACTTCTGCATGGTAATTTTTCCCATCATGATATCTGCAATTTTTCCTACTAGGTGGATTCTTCTTGTAGCTCTTGGTTTCCTTCCTGGTCTTTTGAGACTCAACTCCTTTATTGTTTTTGCTAGAATAGGAATCTCTCTAATGGCTTGTAACACAGGAATCTTGATACAGACATTCTTTAATTCATCTAGAAAATCATAGTCAGGCAACAAGTTTTGTTTTTCCACTCCTTTATCAATTTGTAATCTTTCAGGAAAAGGAGGTGTGGATGAAGATGCATGTTGCTCAACTATAGGAGTTGTGGGGGTTGACTCTTTTTCTTTTTCTTCTTGAGTGCTTGGGTTTTGAAGAGATGCTTTAGAACCTTTATCGGCTTTAAGAGATTCTTCCTCAGAATTGCTTTTCTTTTGAGAATCTATAGAAGGCTTGTCTAAAACTCCACCAGATCTGAGTTGTACATCATTGAGAGGAACAATCATATAGTTAGGAAATTGTTGTCCTTCTACCATGTAAGCATTTTGAGGGTTTTTATTATTGGGATTTGGCAATGGTTGGGAAGGTAATTGATTTGTCTTTTGTTGGAATGGAAGCAAGAGTTGGGAATTTGGATTCTGTTGAGAAGGTTGTTGTTGTTGTGGAAATGGTAATCAAAGTTGTGGATTTTGATTTGGAAGTTGTGGAGCTTGTTGATTTTGAAAAGATGGAGGATATTGATAAAATTGAGCAAATCTCCCATAAGGATTTTGCATACCTTGTACCCATGATTGAAATGGATTTTGAGGTTGGAACCAAGGTTGTTGCGAAGGATTCCAATTTGGTGGGGGTTGAAAGTTCGTGGGGTTGTTAAACCCTTGATTTTGTTGCCCCTGCCAAGGTCTCCTTGAAACAAAACAGAGAGACTCAATTGAATTTGGTCTTCTTGAAAGACAGCTTTGAGCCCAGGGATTGAAGGAAAATCCTTGGTCTCATGGCTTTCTGATCAAATCACACATGTTTCTACAACTTTTGCATCCAAGGGGCATTCCCTTAGAGCATGTTTCTTCCTACATTTTGGACAAAAGATGGCCAAAGCTTCAACTTCTTATTTCTGCTTGTTTTGTATCTTAAGGGTGTCTAGTTGCTCACTAAGGCTCCCTAAAATATCAGTTTTGAATTCATCAAGCATGTTGCCAATCTCAGCCCTACTTACTGATCTAGTTACAGATTTGTTTGCTCTAATGAGAGAAGGATCTCTAGGCCCTTTTCCAGTTTTAGATTTTCCCCTTAAGAGATGGACACATAGTTTTGCTATATCATGAAGTGGAAGTTGAGATATATCTCCTTTCCCCATCATGTTCAAAATATCTATCCATTCATCTATAATGGCTTTTAATAGAAGGGCTTTCAAGGTTTCCTCATCTAGGTTATTCATTTTTTCTCTTTTCAGGTTGTATTGAAATCTTTCAAGTAAATCCTCCAAGTTTTCATCTTCTTTTTGTACCATTTTGAATACCACATCCTTATGATTGGTGGGCATACAATAGTCTAGGTATCTATCCAAAAATGTTTGTTTCTTATCATTCCAAGTCCTAATAGATTGAGTGACTAATCCCATGAACCATTTTAGAGCAGCTCCCTTCAATGTTGAAGGAAACAATTTGAGTTTTTGAGCGTCTTCCATATAATCATAAGTTCGGCACACGACTTCAAACTCAAATAGAAATGTTTCAGGATCCTCACTTCGCAACCCATAAAAGTTTGGGAGGACAGATGGTGAGATGTTTTTCATTGTTGTTCAAGATTCCTCATCAACTATAGGAAATCAAAATGAGTTATCTCCATCCCTATTTCCCTTGTTGTTCAAGATTCCTCATCAACTATAGGAAATCAAAATGAGTTATCTCCATCCCTATTTCCCCTGTTGTTACCTCTACCTCCTCCATTGTTTCCTCCTCCTCTACCTCTACCTCTACCTCCTCCAAATCCATTTACTACTTCCTCTATCATAATAGCTTCCTCAAAGATTTCAGAGTCCTCTAGTTCTTCTACTAATGGCGAACGAGGAGGAATTTCTCCCTCTTCTTCTTCAGCTGATTCTACTTCCTCAATTACAATGTGTTTTCCTGTAGAAGTAAAGAAAGGGTCTTTTCCTAACTCAGATTTGGTGGATAGTGTGGGAGAGTTTCCTAATTCAACTACTGCCTCTTGAATTCTAGGAATCCTAAGACTAGGAGTGTGAGTTGGAGATGATGGAGGTGTATCTTCTCTATACCTTGAAGTAGATGGAGTTGTAAAAATCGAACTCTTGGCCCTAGCTATAAACCTTCCCCTAGAATCTCTTGCTCTATGCATGTCATTTTTATTTTCTTCAAGTCGGGTTGATAATTCTCTTTTTGATCTTCCAGATCACTCTAGGTGCACGAAGAGAGCATACTCAAGAAATTACTGAACAAATAACTCTCTTTTGTGATCCTCCAGGTCATACTAGGTGCAAGAGGAGAGCATACTTTGAAAAGTCATCAATTTTTACCTTCCTTGAAATTTTCTTGTTTTTTTTTTCTAAGAAATTGGTTACATAGTTTCACTTCCCCGGCGTGTGCCCTAAATTGCTATATAAATTTTCAATCCGAGAGTCGTAAACTGCTGAAGTGAAGTGCACTATATATGTAAGATAACCGTTTTCTTACTTCTTTGTCATTTTTTATTTTTGGTTTGTTTTTGGGTTTATCTTCTTGTTGATTTCCTAATGTGAGATGGCAATTTTAAAAATCAAGTATAGATAAAAGTGTTCAAGGCAATGGTGACCTTTAAAATAATTTCCAAACTTCAAAGTTTTCAAAAGGTTTTCAAACTTGCAATGATGAAATCAATTACTAAGAGAAAGTAAAGATGTACCTAAATTCTAATTAAACCAAAGAGTGAACTAGTGACTATGAAACCCAGTATCCTTGTTGCTGTATAAAAAGAAAAATGAACTCAAAGCAATCAAAAAACTGTAAGAAAAGTTAAACTAATCATCATATTACATCAACTCATATTCTGACCCCTCACCTTCGACTCGCTCTGGCTATAGGAGGTAACTGAAAATGACATGAGTAATCTATTCACTAACTTGCAAAACAAATAAACTAATATCAAACTATACATTCACACTCAATCCCTCACCATTCGACTCGCTCTGGCTATAGGAGGTAACTGAAAATGACATGAATAGTCTAATATCTATCTTGCAGAAAAGTAAATGGACAAAGCAAAATTGAAAGAAATAAACAGTGCTGGAATTAGAACTAAGAAAACAAATCAGCAGGAGGACAAGATAATTCCATCATGTCATTAGTCATCAAAAAGCTATTTGCACTTGCCCGGGCTATTTATTAGAACCTAAAATAAAACATTGATCAGTTAAAAGTCATTAGAAAGCATAAAAGAAACTATGGACAACAATCAACATGAATACCATGAGCAGTGTAATATATACAAGCAAACAACTATGGCATCAAGAACGTAAATGAAGAAAACATGAAACTATACAATAACTACAGAACCTTGGTGTACATGGGCCCTCTACAACCTTGGCTAATCAGAAATCAATCATGGATTTTAACTTAAAAGCAGTGTCTTCTCATATATTGAAATACAATCATAACATAAGGATCAAGTTACGACACAGTGGCTCGTAAAACAGTCAAGATTACAAACCAAAAACTAGTTTATACGCATACGAGGATGCTTTATTTATATAGGAAATGACATAACTAATTCCTAAGATCTGCGCTGGTAAACAAACACGTAAATGACCATGTCCGGAAATCTAGCAGTATGGTAGCCGTGAGAATTAAATCCAAGGAGGGTGGCTATTAGATTTGGTTCACGGGGCAGTCCACAGGTGTTAGCACACCTCCTGGGATTTGGGAACTTGCCATGCAATTCTCCTCATAATGAAAAACAGAGTCCTGCCACCGCAAAACTCTTAGTGTTGACCACCCGCTTGACTGGCTTTGACCACGGTCTTCTGTGAGTGATTCGGCTGAACCAAGGGGACACGTCCATTTCCACATCATTTGCAGCTTGCCCATGTGGCTTGATTCTCCAGTAGACACCTGTAACATAGACTTCAACAAAAAGGCTGTGGAAACTGATTCTGGCTGCGGAAAGTGGCAAGATTCCGCAACTGACTGAGCAAAAATCTAAATCAAACAGCAGTCACAAGACATAGTTGGGAAACCATTTATATGCTCTTTTTAAACTAATATGCAATGATTTGATAGCTTGGAGGTTTAGGTAACTGGAAAAAAGGCTAGAAAGGTATATAGGGAAGATGTAAGTTTGGGACTCAACAAATAGTTTGGGAGATATTAAAATAATTAATATTTTTAATGGAGTCCCTAAGTCTAAACTTAGGGAAAATAAAATATTAATGTGAATTAATATAAAACTGTGTTAGAATGGTCCAAAAGTCATGGATCAAGCCAAATTTAATCTTAGCCGTTGATTAGGGACTTAATCTCGGCTATTGATTTGTCAACGAGAAAAGTATAAGAGGAGGCTTGAGGGTCACTTGGAGAACATACTGAAGGAGACCAGTCAGTTCAATTTATGGAGCGGGGTTAGCTGAGAAATTCAAACTAGTGGTTTGGTGAGCAGTCATGAGGCAGTAAGTACAGAATAGAGAGACGGGATCAAGCACTGGAGACTAGCGCTGAGGCAGAAGAGGCATACGCAGAGGCAACAGGAGATTGCGCAGTCACTAGAGGGCCTGCGTGGGTGACGCAGAGAGGCCCAGGGTTAACGCAGTCAATCAGGGGCTACCACAGAGTGTTTGAGAGCCATGCAAAGGTCAGCCAAGCTGACGCTGGGATTGGGAGAAGTGCTGGAGAATTTTTCTTTATGTGGGTAAGCCAGTTTGGCACGTTGTTGTACTAAAGAATTGCTGAATAATAAAATACTCCCTTGCTGCACCGGTTTTCCCACATTGGGTTTTTCTGGGGATTGTTGTCAAAAATATCTGTGTCAATGTGTTGACTCTTGTACACATGTTTGCTTTTGTATTATGGTGTGATATCTGCAATAGAATTTATTTTAATGTTTATTGAAGAAATTTCATAAATAACTTATTGAAGAATGAGTAGGAAAAGTAAATCAGATGTTACAGTGATAGAATTTTCACATGGTATTAGAGGGAGTAATCAGAGATAGGAAGGGAAAATCAGTTATGGGTCGAGACCACAATGCAAAGACATCCACGTCAGGGGACTCACATATATTTTCAGAAGATTGCACAAGAGAAAGAGACTTTGATTTCTCTATGTTGGCTTCTAGGCTGGAAGAAGAAGTGGCTTGTATGACTAGTTCTACATCATCAGAAGTGTGGTATATAGACAGTGGAGCCTCGTGGAATATGACGGGAATCAGGAATGTTTCTTAGAATATGGAGAAGAGAAGATGAACTTTCAAATCACCATGGGGAACAAGGCAAAGTGTACTCCAATAGGGAAGGGTACCATAGTTTTTCAAACAGAACCAGGAGAACGGTTTCGTGCTACAAATGTGTTGCATGTACCAGGATTGGGGATGAACTTACTTTCCGTGTCACAACTTCAAGGCAAGGGCTATGATGTTTACTTCATCAAGGAGAAGGTATACATCAAACACTCGAGCTGGAAAAGGTAAGTGCAGATTAGGATCAAAAGTAACAGGTTGTATAGATCACAACTAGAATCACCAATGGCACTAATAGGAAGTCATGGAGGCAAGGACTTGAATGAACTATAACACAGAAGAATGGGTAATTTGCACCATGGATCTCTGAGAATTCTCAAGAGCACTGTAACAGGAGTTCCAGATCTGAGTACAAAACGAGATGATGTATGTAGAGGATGCGCTCTAGGAAAGTATGCCAAGGCAACATTTCCTAGGAGAAAACACAGTGCCAAGAGTGTACTAGGATTGATACTCTAAGATATCTGCGGAACTATGTCCATCAAAGTTGTCAATGGTGCCAAGTATTTCCTTACCTTCATTGATGACCACTCAAGGAAAAATTGGATTTATTTTCTGAAAACCAAGGACATTTTCTGTCAATTCAAAGAGTTCAAGGCTTTGGTTGAGAATCTGCCTGGGAAGAAAATAAAATTTATGCACTTAGAAAATGGTGGAGAGTATGTCGATAAGGACTTCACTGATTTTTTCACTAAGGAGGGCATCAGAAGGGAGTGGACAACTCCCTACAATTCAGAGCAGAATGGAGTAGCAGAAAGAAAGAATATGACTATTGTAGAGGCAGCTAGGGCCATGATGTATGATCATGATATGTCGAAATGCTTGTGGGTAGAAGCATGCAACACAATAGTCTATGTTTAGAATAGGACTCTTCATCGGGCATTGGTCAAGGTTACTCTAGAGAAAGTTTTCACAGGGAAGACACCCGAAGCAGTCATTTCAGGATATTTGGGAGTATAACATATTGTTGCATACCGAGGAAAAGAGGAAGAAACTGGATCAAATTGCAGGAAAAGGATATCTGATGGGATATAGCTAGAATGCTAAGGCATATAGAATCTACCTTCCAGGAAGCAGGAAGGTATTAAATCAATGAGATGTAAAGTTCATGGAGGACAGGGTTTTCAGAAAATCTCATGAGATGCCTTCCGAGGAGAAGTCAAAAGAGGAGCTGCTGGTTAAGCCTCTTCAACCAATGGAAGTAAAAAATTCTTCCTTGGGTCAGGAAGATTCTCAGGATGAGGAGGAGGAGCTAACAGAAACACCTACTAGTAGAGGAAAAATTAGAAGGGAACTTTGTCAGATTCTGTGAGATGTAGAGGACTTCATCGGTGCACCAAGAAACAATAAGAGGGAGAAAAAACAACCAGATATATATCATGCATTAGTAGCTCAAGATGGGGAGCCTACCAGTTTCAAGGAGGCAGCTCAACATCAGGTTTGGCTAGACGTGATGGTAGAGGAGTACAACTCCATAATGGTGAACGATGTCTGAGAGGTAGTGGCAAGGCCTCAAGACATATCAGTGGTAAGTTCGAGATGGATCTACAATATCAAATATGTTGTAGATGATAGTGTTGAGAAATACAAGGCCAGGTTTGTGGCTAAGGGGTATGCTCAAAAGGAAGGAATTGACTACAAGGAGACCTTCGCCACGATAGCCAGGTATACGTCTATTAGGACCGTGATATCTCTTGCAGCTAAAATGGGATGGGAGATTCATCATATGGATGTCAAAACGGCTTTTCTGAACAGGGTAATAGAAGAAGAGGTATACATTGAACAACCAGAGGGATTTGAGACACATGAGAAGAAGTCTCACGTCTGCAGATTGAAGAAAGCCTTGTATGGGCTAAAACATGCACCTAGATCATGGTATGGTCGAATAGATGAATACTTTCAGAACATGGGATTTATCAAGAGTGACACGGATCTGAATCTCTATTATATGGTTGTAGAGAACGAGCCACTAATCTTAGTATTGTATGTGGATGATCTCTTTTTGACAAGATCATTCAGGCTCATTGGGAAATGCAAGAAGAATCTAGCCACAGAATTCGATATGAAGGATTTGGGATGAATCTGTTACTTCCTAGGGTTGGAAGTTTGGTAGTAGAAGGGAGAAATATTCCTTGGGCAAGGGAAGTATGCTACAAAAATCCTGAAAAAAAATTAGGATGGAGGACTGTAGACCCATGGCTACTCCAATGAACACAAACTGGAAGAAGATTGATGCATTAGAAGACAAGGATGTTGATCCTGCCCTATATAGACAGCTCATAGGGTCCCTAATGTATCTGGTCAACACAAGGTCAGATATTTGCTACATTGTTAACACCCTCAGTCAGTTCATGGTGGAACTAAAGAGGGAACATTGGGCAGCAGCCAAACACATTCTCAAGTATTTACAGATAACAATCGATTATGGACTCTTGTACACCAAAGGTAAGCATATCAGTTTGAGTGGATTTACTAATGCAAATTGGGCAGGTAGTTTAGTGGATCGGAAAAGTACCTTTGGGTATTGTTTCAACATTGGATCAAGAATGACCTCCTGGTGTAGTTGGAAACAGAAGTCTGTGGCTTTGAGCTCATCTGAGGCCGAATATATGGCGGCGAGCATAACCTCATGTGAGGCCATATGGCTTAGAAAACTGCTTGTGAACCTATTCAGAAGGAATATGGAGGTGACCAGGATCATGTGTGATAATCAGAGTTGCATCAAGCTCTCTAAGAATCCAGTGTTTCATGATAGGTCGAAGCATATTGATATACGATGTCACTTTGTGAGGGATTGTATCCAACGAGGAGTTGTACAGTTGAGCTACACTCCTACAGGAGAACATGTGGTAGACATCCTCACCAAGGCCCTTGGAAGGACAAAGTTTGACTATTTCAAGGAAAAGATGGGGATGGTAAAGAACCCATTTTAGTAGCAGAAATGGGAGTGATAACAACACGGATGTAGAGGGAGTTGCAATGCGGGTGCATTGTTGGGAGAAAGGACCAGCAGTAGCACAAATGCAGAGGGAGTTGTCGTACAGATGCAAAGTGGTAGTAGCAGAGCCATGGGCAGCAATAGAGGATGTAGCAGTACAAACGATGTTGGGCAGGGAGGCTTAGCATCAGCATAGGGACCGATGCCGGATGACCAGGGTGATACTCAGTGAGGAGTATTACTAGAGCATAGTCCTCGATAAGAGGGAGTGTTGATTTGGGGTAGTGTCAGATGTGATCTAACCACGAAAATTGATGGAGAGGCTAAAGCACATGAGATCTCCAATACCCAGAAGTGGTTTGGGCAGATTTTAAACAATTTGGGAGATATTAAAATAATTAATATTTTTAATGGAGTCCCTAGGTCTAAACTTAGGGAAAATAAAATATTACTGTGAATTAATATAAAACTATGTTAGAAGGGTTCAAAATTCATGGATCAATCCAGATTTAATCTTAGTCGTTGATTAGGGACTTAATCTCGTCCATTGATTTTCAACGAGAAAAGTATAAGAGGAGGCTTGAGGGTCACTTGGAGAACATACTAAGGGAGATCAGTGAGTTCAATTTCTGGAGAGGGGTTAGCTGAGAAATTTGAACTAGTGGTTTGGTGAGCAGTTAGGAGCCAACAAGTACGGAACATAGAGACGAGATCAGGCACTGGAGACCAACGCTGAGGCAGGAGAGGCAGACGCAGAGGCAGCAAGAGACTGCACAATCACTAGAGGGCCTGCATGGGTGATGCAGAGAGGCCCAGGGCTGACGCAGTCAAGAAGGGGCTGATGCAGAGTGTCTGGAAGCCACACAGAGGTCATCCAAGCTGACACTAGGACTGGGAGAAGCGTTGGAGAATTTTTCTCTTTGTGGGTAATCCAGTTTGGCACCCAGTTTTACTGAAGAATTGCTAAATAATAAAATCCTCCCTTGTTGCACTGGTTTTCCCACATTGGGTTTTTTTGGGGACTATTGTCCAAAATATATGTTTCAATGTGTTGATTCTTGTACATGTGTTTTTTTCTGTATTACAGTGTGATATCTGCAACAGAATTTATTTTAATGTTTATTAAAGGAATTTCATAAATAACTTATTGAAGAATAAGTAGAAAAAGTAAATAAGATGTTGTAGTGATAGAATTTTCATAGGTTGTTGGTATTTGAAAATCCTCTTTGTAATAATAAAAAGGCACCTTTGTATTTCCTTAAGAAATTATGGATAGAGATTACGTTAGGTCACCATGGCAACTATTTTGACAATGGTGAATTCCAAAGGGTGAGTCATGGGTCCACACAAGATAAAGAAAACTCTAGGTGTGATCCATTACTAGATCCTCATCCTCCTACATGAATTCCTAATCCTCCACCCAACATCATTCCATAATAAATGGTATCAACGAAACATATACATCCATATCCACTTTAACTCAGTTTGGTGTAACACAGCAACATTATCCCACCATGAGTGGCCTACAAGTGATGTTTCTAGAGGGGTTGGGCTTTCAAGCCCTGTAGTAAAGTTCATCTTGGAGAGTCCACTTGGAGCTTTGTATGAGCATCAAAAATGCTTAAGATGTGGGACAACTTGTTATGGGCTGACAGAGGCCACTAAACATGAAGTTTACAGGACGAGGTTAGTATGTTGACCATCTTTATATATATCATTGTGTATTTACTTTCTATATCTAATTATATGTTTCTAGTGGTTGCTACACTCATATAGCATACCCTCGATTCTAATAGATGCAATGTCCACATCAACTACCTGATGCCCTGGCCTCTCATGAATGTTCGCCACTATCGCTAGATTGACCCGCTACGACTG
>APFE031041373.1:17736-57733 GCA_000404065.3 Pinus taeda
GAAATGCAATGATTTCATTTGTGTATTCAATAAACACAAGATTTTATAATTGAGTAAAATATTTGCCATGCCTGGTGAGAGAGATTCGCTAAAAAATTATATATACATATCATATTATTGATAAATTTGCCTTCCATTTTTCCTATATACCATGGAGATTCGCCCATTTATTATACATGTAAATTTAGGGGGTTCTTAACATTTTCCCTGAAATTTTCTTCTCCTCAACTGATACAAACTTTGGAATCATATCATGCAATATCAACTACATATAACAAGCAATGAAACTTAAAGAAACATCAAATCTTTGAGATCTATCTCACCATTACATAAATACACTCTCAAAGTTGCATTGAAGTTTCTTATGAAAAGTTGTAGATGTATGACTTACGTTAATATGTTGGTGGGGATTGTGCCATACCAAGTTTTATTGGCACTGCAACTAATATCAAATATTTGGCTTTAATTGAAACTATCTTTCTGATAACATTAAACATATAAAATATGTTTCTTTCCTTTAAAGGCCAAATTATTGAAATTAAACATGACAATGAGAAATCATAATGTCTCAAAAATGTTAAAATGCAGGATGAAATACAGATAGGTTTTATTCTTTGAATCTTTAGGGGAATTAACTAAAATGGATTTTAATGTGAACATAAAAGAGTTGTGTATATAAATATCTGTAAATTTTTTGTTCAAGTATAGAACACTTAGGATGATGTTCCTCTAAGGGGGTGGGTTCTGTGACAACCCTTTTTTTATCCATCTTGTAAATATTACTATGAGTTGTAATTCATGTAAATAATGTGGAAATGAAAACACTGCCTGACTGAGAGAAATGGAAACAGACTCAAAGGTACAAGGAGGAGGAGTTACTTGTAAACCCAAGCCATTTTATTTATTTCAGCACCTGTCTCTCTGATGAATCAACTAAATTATTGGTGTGAGCATTGAATTCAAAAATGGGTTTCCTGAGTGAATGACGAGTCATGCGGTATCAATCCTCATGGAAAGCATGGGTGTGGTCAACACTCATGGAAATAAAATTATGTGAATCAAGCCTACGGGGGATAGGGAAGAAGAGATGCTAAAGTATGCACAATTTGTAGATAGAATACATGGTGGTGAATAGTGCAAGAGAATGTAGAAGCGTGAAATGGGAGTGGATGTAAATCTACTAGGGGGAATAACCTTGTGATATCCCGTGACTTGAAGCTTTTGTTGTAAATTTGTATATATGGTTAAGTGTGATTGTGTCTTAACTTTCAAAGACTTATGTAGGAATATATATAAGTGTGATAAAGTTGATAAACATTAAATGCAAATTTTGTATTTATGATGTTAATAAAATAAATATCTGAAAACTTGTACTAAAATTACACTTGGCTAAATGAGTTATGGATGCAAGTTAATTATTGATATTGATTACCACACAATAAGTCCTATAAATTTAATCTGAACGATTAAAGTATTAATGATCATGGAAGTAATTGATCATTAACTTCCCTAAAATATAGAGGTTGTCTTGGAGAGTGACGAAGTCGAACTCATAAATAAACTAGTAACTACTTACCACCTGTTGGGTAAGGTAGAGGTAGTTACCAACTATCAAATATTTAGTGAGAGGGTAGTATACTTTTGTCATATTGCTAAGAAAAAGGGGCAGGAAGAGCTAATCTAGTGTGAGGAAAGAAAGAAGACAGAAGAAAGATCTTGTAAACTTAATGCTCAGGGAGACACTTGTGTGATTAGTGTCAAAGATTGGGTGGAGCCGGTAATTATTATACCAATTCTAGATATTTATTTCAATTTGGTGTTCTTGACCCTCTAAGTTTCTAGAAAATGAAAAAGATTTGTTATGCTTTATTTAAAAGTCTATGCAAATTTACATTGATAGTGGAATGATAAATTTAGTAAGAGAGAATGGAAATTTCAAGAAGTGAAATTTATGAATTTGAGTTTGTTTCAGGAAAGGTTAGTTTATTGGTAAATGTACATTAGTTTATTCAAAAGAATAAACCGGAACCAAGGAAACTCATTTTGAATTCTATGGTATTTACAAAATGTATCTTACTGTGCAATTTTACTAGAGAAATAAGAATGTTTAGTTGCTATTATAAAATTGTTACATTAGTAAACTAGAAGTACGAGAATACAAAAGTTGCATAGGCAATTGTAGACTAGAATTAAAATAAGAACCTATGAAAGGTTGTCCATGTGAAATTGAATTCGAACATATTTTTAATTTTTAAGACAAAGAGACTTAAAGTAACAAAAAGTATGTATATATGTTATACATAGATTCCTAGACTTTTTTAGTATATTGTTGATAAAGAGGAATTAAGAGTAAATGATTGTTTAAGTTAGTCCTTACAAAAATATTAACAAATCTTATATATATGATATATAGTATATATATATATATAGCAACAATAGGATTACTGAAAGTACAAGGATTAGTTTAAAGAAATTTAACAAGTGGGAGGAGTTACTAGTGGTTATCAATCTAGAATATGAGTAAAATGTATTCCATAAGGTTATTGTAGAAGCCCCATACAACTGAAAAGTTGCAATGGATTGTTCGAATAATCTAAAGAGGCTCTGAATCTTTAGTCTATAAAGTGAACCTTAACAGAACGTTACTAATCATGAATAAAACATTTCATTATTGAAGGCTAAGCAATAGCTAATATAAAACTAAATGATTGAGTAAAATTTAGTACTTATAGATAAAATAATAATACAAATGTCTTAACTAGTTGTATAATGAAAGCAAGAGAAACCATGACCAATTGTTGACATAGAGGAGAACTTAAGCACATGAAGGAAATTGTGTAAACATACAATTGAAAAAACAAAATAATTCTAGTATTTTATTAACAAAATGAAGTATGCCCAAGTAGAAGAATAGGTCAGTAAAAGTGACCGTGACCTCAATATATTCAATTGATAATAGTTTTGGATTGTGAACATCCATAATACAAATACATATGTAGATATAGAAGCCCGATGTTTATAATCTTCCATAATAGAAGTAAAAACTAAAAATAATAGTTTATAAAACTAAAATTAGATGACAAAAGCCTGATAGTTGTACCTTGAGCACATGAATCACGTGCAAGCATAAAAGAGTCCAATGGTATAGGAACATCCGACTTGGTAAGGGCAGCTGAATTTCTTGTAAGTTGTTGAAGTGTCCCAAATTGGAAACATTGAAGAAAAAGGTAATTTAACAAGATTGAAGAAGTAATACCTATGTATACATAAGGAAAGAAGAAAACTATGTTAACATTTATTTATAAAAAAATGATATCATGAAAAGAGAAGAAAGAAGAAAATGTAGTATAATTACGTAAAGAAAGGTTCAAACCTTGCACTTTGCTAAACTATCTATAATATGGTAAATATGTTTTAGTAAAAGGCATGCTAACTTTTTTATTTTCAAAGGAAGAAAGAAAAACTTGTAAACGAAACTAAATACACCAAGTTAGATTCTTATAAAAACATGTATATGACTAAGCTACAGAAAAGAGAATAATGGTAATCGAGAGAGGAATATGTTCACATTTTCTTTTAGACATAAAAGAAAATACAAAAACCTAAGGACTGTGAAACCAAATTGAGACATTCTTTCAGAGAATTGAGCATAAGAAAATATAGTCGTACTGGTAAACAATTATAATAACTATAATAATAGGGTTTAAAGATTAAACCATTTGTATTTTTGTTATTAACTCATACAAGGGTAGGGTTCCATCCAAGGAAAATGAGTTGTGATGAAAACTAAACTTGTACTCCAAGGAATAACATATAAACTGAAAAGGTAGAATCTATATATGTATACTGACTCAAAATATAAAGGGATTCTTCCCATATTTGGAAGAATTTATAAACAACAAAACTGTAGATGGAAAATCCAAATGTCGTAGTACAAAAGTCATGAATATTTATGTATATAACTACAAAGCAAAGAATTGCAACTTAAAAGTTCAGCTAGGTATGCTTGTAAAAGAGATATAAGTTAGGTTGTATATGCATTACCTAAAGAAATGGTAAAATGTAACTGCAAAGCTATCCTAAACTTCTAATTCATGGTGAATTTTAAATGGCGAAGAATTCAGATGAATTGATAGCCAAAATTATCCAGCTAAATTATTTCCTAAAATTCAAAAGAAAGATTAGTCATAAGATTTTTTAATGAAAGGAATTTAAAAAACAACTATTAAAAATATTTTAGCTTAACTTGAGGTGGATAACCCTTGTAAACAAGAAATTTTACCTCTGAAAGAAACCCTAATTTCCAAAGAACAAATTATGGGTACGAGTACCAGGAATTGAAAATGTTTAAATCAAAAGATTATGGCCTATTTTCAAAGTAAAAGATATTGATTGTTAATGGTTGGAACAAATTTGATCTCATAGCTTGCATAACTATGTTCAAAAGCTACAAAAATGAAAGAATGAACCCACAAGAATGGTGACCAAAGGTAGTCATTTTAATCTTGAAACAACCCTAACCATTGTAAACCATTGATCTACCAAGGATAGATGTCAATCGTTGATCCTAGGGTTTATAACTATTACCATGTCAACATAGCCAAACAATATGTGGAGGTGAACGAATATGTTGAAGGCTCATGAATAGCCTCGATAATACTTAAACAAATATGGCATCAATGAATGAGGGTTATGACATATAATATCAAACCTTGAAATATTGTAGTTGTATAATGTGACCTCAGTATGGTTAATACATATTGGTAAGTGTTGACTTACATTAGATACCTTATTGTTAAACAATGTATGTGGTATGGTCATAACTCATCATAAACAAGGTTATAGTATAAAGAAAGGAAACATATATACACGTGTGTATAAAGTAACAATAAATAAACCCTTTTTAATAGGATAAGAATTAATTCAAGTCATGGTATGCATAATATGAATATAAGGTGTGTTGATTAAAAAAAATTGGGTGGCTTGAATGATACAAGTTTAAATCTCATCCTTGATCCAAAGGTGTATTAGATTAATGTACCCAATTTTTAATGTTCTATAATAAAGATGGAGGACACTCTCAATCAGAAAGTCAAAGATATTCCTTACAAAATAAGAGGAAGAAATATAGCCATTATATATAGATATAATAATTTGACAAGTTATAAATTATATCTAAGCCATCTTTACATAAGAGAAAATCTCTTTAGCAATTTAAACTAGATGTATACGATGGTTATATCTATAAACCTTAACATTGAGAATGTAAATAGAAGGAAACATTATTAATGTTATTAGAATATTCAATCAAGGTATTAAGAAGAAAGTCCTCAATTTTAAAGTTACCAATTAGTAATACGGATCTCTTACATATTGGTTCAAAAACAATAAAAAAATTAGTGTGTTAAATGGGGTTTATTACAAACCATTCTAGCCAATGTTATGTATCTAGGATTGTATTCCTTGTGTTTACTAAGGCATGTGTGTTTGCTTATGAATCGGTTGTCGAGGGTTTAGTGGAGTTGAATCATCTAGTGCTAGTCTTGGGGTTGATAAACCACTCGCATACTAGTTAAAAGTAACCTAACGAGTGGTAACCCAAGTGCTTGCTGAAAGGAGATAATAAACCATTGAGTGGTTTCCTTAGGGATAATAAACCACCTATGTGATTGCTCAGTAAGCTAATAAACCAGATGGATAGTGGACTCTTGAATCATATAGTTCTAGCTTAGAGAAGCAATTGATAAAACACCCATGTAGTTTATTCATCCTCTTAGAACTGAACTTCACTTCATTGAGCCTTGTGTAAATTCCTTATGATTGGTTTCTATTCGAGCAAAGGTTAGTGTGGTGCTTACTACTAGAGGTAGTTGATAAACCACCTTGACAGTGGGCCTTCTTTCTTATTGGTCTATGATGACTTCGGTTGAATTGAGAGCCACTGTGGTGCTTACCGCCAGAGGTAGTTGATTAATGACCACCTAGACAGTGAGTTCCTCTTCTTGTTTATTTGTTTTATTGGTACTGGTGTAAATACTCTCAAGAAATTAAATCCTTAGACTCTAAATCTAGCTCAAGAGTGGTCAGTTGCAAGCTGGAATATGGTTGGATGGAGAGTTGAAGTCCCTTTCTTAGTTTCTAGTCAGTTGAAGATAATAAGATAAGTTGCTTACTTGTATTATCTATGTATACCTATTTCTATTGAATTATGAATGGCATTTCTATGTAAAAATGATTGTATCAAGATTTTTAATGAAGGAATATGTTTTCTTGTGTAGTTGCATTTTTCATATGTTGTATGATTTTTCTCATGATATGAGGGACTTGTAGATCCATCTACTTGCTAATATACTTCTTAATTTGCAAAGTTACTTGCATGATTTTTGTTGACTTTTCAAGAATCCATTTAAATTGTTATGGTGTGTGAAATTCCATGATTTAACTACTATAACTATTAGAGGATCTTTGTGTTTGAGAATTAAAGAATTTTAATGGTTAAAGAGAAATATATGGCTTGTTAATGATTTCCATGGACTTTTGTTGTGCATGACTAATTGTTGCTTTCATTACTCTCAGAGAAATGAATGAAATAATTCATTATACACATAAATATACTAGGGGATTTAATGGATTTGTCTAGATCTAATCTAGAGGGGTTTGGTACTAATGTAGTTGGAATTACAGATTATAGTAGCCATGGAATGGCTTGTTTCATTTCTTGAGTGGTAGGTAGATTTACATCTCTGTGAATGTGTTTTTATTAATGGTTAGCACTTAAATTTGTTATGTTGATTCCAGTGATTATCCGTGTTTTGGGTAGAACGCGTTTCTCAAGAAAACCTTGGTTAGATCCCTTAACACTTGAAGAACACCCAAAAGATCATTCTAAGTTAATAAGGTGGAAATCACCTTTCTATGTGGGTCCGATTTAGGCTACCCAAGAGTCTATATGTCTAGAATAAATGCTAAGTGGAATGTTGCATTAGGACCAAATCCAGATGGGCTAGATACAACTGCAAATCGTATATGAGTAACTCAGACAAGCCATGTCCGAAATGGGGCCCTTCTTGGGTAGCACATTGTAGTTTTTAAGGTTGGATTCCATCACAAGAAGATTTCTATGGAAATCCAAGGGGGAGCCCTCTAGTTGAAAGGTGACGTGGAACCAAATTTCATGATGGATGGAAGATGCATCCTGAAGTTCGGGGCATCCAGGGTAAGCACAAGAAATAAAGGTCAAGAATCCAAGATGTGTGCATGGATAGAAAGTAGTCTAGATGTCTAGTAGTCTAGGACTTTTGTCAAGTGTAAGTTCATGGGAACATCAGATTTCCCAAGGAGCTAGATATAACATGAAATAAAGACTTAATGCATGAGGACCAGAGTTGTGGTGACGTGGGCTAGAAGATATGATAGGTGCCATATAGACTTAGCCATGACCATGTTGGTACCAAGAATGGCATGGAACCACCAGGGTGAGGTGGGGTAGCCACATGGAAATTTCTTACCTATGTGGTAGAGCTTAAATAACTAAAATTAAAACGAAAATAAATTTTGATCTGGGAATCATATCAGGATATTAGATCACTAGAAAGCTCTCAATGAGTTGAATGTGATGATGTTAACAAAAGTTAATTCTATCAACTTTAGGGAAATGAAAAAATGTATAACCCTATTTCCACAATGAGACCATGGAGGTTTGATTAATTAAAATTAACACCTCCCATATAGCTTGGAATACTCCAAGGGGTGGGAGGGAGCGTTACCTAAATGCTTTAACAAAACTCTGTATATCTTTAACATAGCTCTATATCTTTAGTAATGCACAACTACTAATATTTAAAAGAATTTAGAAACTATATAGTTCCAAATCTATTGTCCTACCATAATAATCCATAAAGAAATACAAGGGTCTCACAATCCAAATTCCTCAAACAAGTAGAAGTTGGACGTTCCTTACACATAGATATAAGTTATAAACATAGGTTTTTCATAAATTTTATTTACTTAGGATTAAATTTCATTGATTTGAATATTGCATTACTCAAACCCAAGTAATTCT
The DNA here is from genome assembly GCA_000404065.3 of Pinus taeda. Classification (NCBI taxonomy): domain Eukaryota; kingdom Viridiplantae; phylum Streptophyta; class Pinopsida; order Pinales; family Pinaceae; genus Pinus; species Pinus taeda. Next base: position 25,799 of record APFE031041373.1, read on the forward strand.
CTCTACCCACCTTGAGGGAAAAAAAACAAAACTAATATGGCATGATTTAGGTTTTAGGGATTTTAGGTAAAAAAATAATTTGGATGCCCTATAAGTGATATGCGCAAGTAGGTAGGAAAGGGAAATAAAACCACGTACTCCTAACCCTAAAATGACACAATATCTTATTAACTATCAAAGATAGTAAATATTATATTTTTCTTACAAGGGAATGAAATTATGGTGATGATGATTACCTATTGAAACCATAATTGGTCATTAAAACTTTTAAAATGTAAAGATTATTTAGATTCCTTTACAATATTATTTTTTGAACTTTTTATGTTCAAAAATAGTAAGAAAAACATTTTAAGAAAAACATTTTAAGATTACTATAATTTTGATAATTTAAGAGGTTAGGAAAGTCCATATTGTAACAAATATTTTAAAATTTAGTTCTAATTTAAGTACCTCAAATACTTTCTAAGAAATAATATTTCATTTTCAATTTTTGTGATGTCAAAAAATATTTAAATGCCAATATTTTAATAAAATTTAATTGAGTTATAACTAACTTGTAAACTATCTTGATATAACTAAAAAAATGAAAACAATTATCCATTAACATGGAGATAGGGACTAAAAATAAACTTGATTAGTTTATGAAGATGAATGTCTTTCGGATTAATCACATTTTTAGGATTGGGTCGATGTTTTGAACCAATTGATGTGGTTCATCCTCAATGAACCACACAAGTTGGTTCGAAACGTCGACCCAATCCTAAAATTGTGATTAATCAGAAAGACATTTATCTTCATTATGGATCACGAAAGTTTCAGATCTAGCATTGATTAGATTCTATCGATTTTGAATTCTGATAATAAACTTAGGATGAACAGCATCAGTTGGTTTGAAACGTTGACCCAATCCTAAAAATGTGATTAATCCGAAAGACATTTGTCTTCATTATGGATCATGAAAGTCTCAGATCTAACATTGATTAGATTCTATTGATTTTGAATTCTGATAATAAACTTAAATGAACTTCAAATAAGTAGAATATTTGAAGGCTTTAGTTGCATGTTCCTGCTTCAATGTCAATAAAAAAATTATTACAAGAAATGTTCGATAGTTCCATGAAAGAGTAAGACTCCTCAGCGTGAGCATAGAGAGATGAGTTGTGGGAGGCTCTTCAAAAATGTTTTTTTCCAATTAATAAGATTGTTCCGTTCAGAGGATACAATTTCAAAAATCATGTAGTTACATTAATAAGTGTGTTTATTTTGGAATAAGATTTTAGAATTTTGATTTAATTATCGATAATTATTAGATAAATGATAGAAATTTAACTCCACAAAATATTTTAGATGATTGTGATAGTAGTAGAAATTAAATTTGAAATTTATCTCAAATGTAATTATTTTAGACTTTTTATTGGTTTAATTAAACTCATTATTAATAAAAAAATAAACGTTATATAAAATACTATTTTTTGGGTATGTGGTATTAATAAGTCATAATATTGTAAAAAATCATGTTTACATGTTAAGAATATCCAATCAAAATAGAGTGAATCTTACATGTTTTTTTTTAAGTATGTATATATGGAATATATATTTACTTTTTTTATAATTAATTATAATATATAATTTAAAATAAACTTATAATTTAATATTTTTTATGAGTTTTTTTAATTTTAACATTATGAAATATGTTAGATCTAAGACTTTTGTGATCCATAATGTAGATATCAGTGTTTCCGATTAATCACATCGTCAGGATTTAGTCGACGTTTCAAACCAACCAATGTGGTTCATCCTCAGGATGAACCGCATTGGTTGGATGAACCACATTGGTTGGTTCGAAATGTGGACCAAATCCTAACGATGTGATTTATCCAAAAGACTAATAACTACATTATGAAATATATTATGAGATAAATATTCTATATCTATTTGTTTTTTATTACCAACCCTATTTTACTTTTACCTCAACAAAACTATTAACCAACTATATTAACTATCTACTAATATTAAGACTAATTTTATTCACATTCAATATTCCCTAAAAAGATTAGATGGAAATATCAGTGCCTTATAGTAAACATTATATTAAAAATTATTGATGCTAAACCCTTTTTATCATCAGGAAAATGAATTTTAAAGAGTAATAAACTTAAATTTCAAATGATTTTTATTTTAAAAAGCTAAATATAATTTATATAATTAAATAAAGCTTATCTTTTCCATATATCGGAATAATTTAGTAGTCTACATACTTTTTAATATTGGTTGGGTGTACGTTTTCTATTAATTTTATTTAAAATTTGGTAAAAAGTTTAGAATAATATTGAGATTACATGTTTTAAGTGTATTAAAGTCTTTTAAAGATAATAAATATATTTATGTATTTAAAATTTAATCGATGTAGAATTGTAATTTTACTAATAATTTTAGAGCCACATTTTAACTATAGTTGCCCAGAGAAAAAGCCTAGAAAGTAAAATATTTAAACTTGTTTAATAACTAAGGAATGAGTATGAATAGTAGTACATCCATATTTTACATGACACCATTAAAGAGATAATATGTTGTAGATTTAATATTTAATTATGTTTTAATTTATTGGAAAGAAATTCTAAGGAAAAAATATATATATTTATATTCAAGATGAATATATATAAAGTAAGTATTTTAACACATCTATTATATTTTTTTGGACCTAGAAATAGTTTAAAAATATCAAAACTTATACAAAAATATGAATAATTTCATCGCATACAAGAACACGTATATCATACAGGGAGCTTATAACTCAAGTTGCAATTATTGGGAAGCTATAGCCTCCTTTTCCACAAATTCTTATAAAATCACTTTTTTTTTTATTTTTTTTTAAGATATTTGCCATCTCAATTTGAGAGCATAAATCTGCAGTGATGTTCATTCCTTGGTAAACAATCTTGTAGAGAATCTTTGTAAACCTTTTAGAGATTTCTTTATGGGTTCAAGAAGTGGAAGAAATATGATATTGTATAGATGGGATTTACTAAATAAAATATTTATCATAAGATTGGGATATCCGAAAACTTTTTCTAAACAATTACTAGTAAAGAATTGTATTAAGAAAAAATATGTGGTAAGATCACATAACAAGTGGTATTAGAAAAACATTGTTCTTGTGTTTCAACAAAAATATATTTATATATGAGAAAATTTTGATAAATTGTTGATACAATAAAGAATAAAAAATTACATGGTTAAGTTGGATTACGAGCCTGACTTCTTGTCACCATTGGTTGTGCCATTGAAAGGAATATTTTATTTTTACCATTGTTTTGCAAATTTCCTTTGTCTTTGAGGAGGTATTTGTTGTTCCTACCTTTCCCATTTAGTCTAGATTTGGGGGTTCTAATTTCTTGTGTATCTCTTTTCTTGAGTGTGATTTGCCCAAACTACTTTAAGAGGTTCTACATTTTGAGATTCCACTCATCCTTTTTTTCCAATTCTTGTTGAGATGAATGGTTTTCATCTGAAGGAATATCCTTTGCGTAATGACCCATTTTAGTTTATAGGCAAAAGGGTATTAGCATGTGTACAATGTATGCATATGATAGCTACATATGCATACATCACATGACTTGCACTAGTATACTTATTAAATAATTATGAAAGATGCTCAAGTACCTAAAGTATTTAAGAAGGGAAGTATTACCTAAAATTAGACACTCTCAAAAGATACATATTAAATTTTTCATAATTATAAGTTTATTAAATAAAATTAACACTTTAAATCCCCTTAATGTAAATATGTACAAATATTCATTTTTAAAATATCAAACACTTAATATAATTATATGGATAACTATTGATTTATTTTAATATTATAAATTAAAGTTATGTATTAAATTTCATTTTGTTTAAATATTACAATGAATTAAAGTTAAACTTATCAACCTTTATATTAAAGTACCTCACCTTGAGGTAACACGTAAAACATATGACTAACACAGAAAATCGGATGAGGGCACTGGAAGAGGGTAGTGATCGCCTGAGAAGAAGTATTATCTGAGCACTCAAAGCCTAAGTGGGGGGGCTTACAGAGAGGAAGAATTAAAAAGAGGGAAAATTATAGAAATGAGGAAATTCCATGTCACTGATAGAAGGAAGCTTGAGCTCAGTTGTTCTTGAAATTTTGGGCACGAGGGCCAGAGTACCTCGAATTTGAAGTAGTTTGGAGCTAAGTATTGAAGTTGTGCTCAGTTTGGCAAGGAGGTTTTGGTCGTTTTGGTAACGGGAGAGGGAAAAAGAACCACAACAGGGTAGAGACATCTTCAACCATCTTAGGTCGATACGTAATAACAAAATTGGTGAATTATGTACATATATTACAGAGTAGTATCTTCTAAAAATTGTCTTAATTATTCCGTGTTAAATTCCCAAATTAATGTTTCACCAGTTTCCTTTAGATCTTTAATTGTAACACCCTCCTCCCACATCCACCTAAGTAACCATTCCAATTGGGATAAACATGATATGAGAGGCTACAATGATTAGATTTGACCTCCTAGGTAACCTTAAGGAAGTGGAATCGACAAAACATCACACAGAGTCAGCCAACATCATCAACATAACCCTTAGGAGACAAGTCAGCTACTCAGACAGCATGTCCTTCTGTCCCACTATTGTTCTGGACCTTTGAGTCCATAGTCGCTCTCATGCTATGGGAAAGGGAGCGCCTATAAACCCAAAGTCACTCTCATAGACTTGCTTTCCAGCTATTGTGGACCAAAATTTCTAGTTATGTGCCAACAACCCTGGGATTTAAGCCACTTTTTCAAGCCCGGAGCCCAGGCCACTGCCCAGAATGGAAACAAATCTTAGAATCAAGTAAAGTACAAGGAAACAATGATGCAAAGGTAAATAGTTGATCAAGACCTTAATCAGACCCCTACTAGACATGCTAAGCATTTCGTCAAACATATCATTGACATGTAACCTACAGGTGTAAACAATAGAATTAAGTGTAGGGATCTCATACTTAACTCAAAATCGCTATAAACCATTGTTCCCTCATGCCATTTGTTACATATTCATATATTAGGTCATAGACACATTATCCATTCATACACAAGTAAAAATATGCTGAGAGCCATACATAGTCGTTGTCATAAAATGTACATGTAACCAACATAATAGGAACATAAATACAATAAACATATCAACCATCAAATTCCATATATACACCAGTAAATTTACAGATGAAAATGAATGGAATGAATTTCTCATTAGTGAATACAATGAACCAACTGGTGGTGGGACTACCATGTTCCACGCAACCATAGATTGGTTGAGCCAAGTCTCTCTTTAGCCAATCACCCTCATGCCATATTCTAAGCATGAATGTGGGACTCATAGAACACATAAAAAAAGACACCAATCAATGTGGATGCCACCGGAGTTCTCCACCTACATCGTGAGGAATTTGAGTGCTTCTTAGTCTCTCAAGGTTTATCGTGCATCTGCAGTCTGATCCAGGGATCATTAGGCCCTACACTGAGACATACGCTCTAGGTTTTACCATGCCTTCCATCCCGAAATCACTAGGCCCAACGGAGAGAAAATCCACCTCTTAGCTTTACCATATATCCCGCCATTCATCAGCAAGGATTCCTAGGCCCACCTAGGCACACAATTTGGCTTTACTGCAACCCACAGTCTAGTTCAGGGGTTACAAGGCCAGTGGCTTCGTGCATCCTTAGTCCAGTTCAGGGACCACCACACCATGTGTTTGTCAATTCATAGATCCACCCAACTCAGCTTTGAATCTAATTTGGCAATCCCACACAAACCAAATAAGAGAACCCATCTCATCATAGCTATCAGGAAATGACAAGGCTAGGCTAAAAATACTGTCACACTTAGAAAAACACATGCTACTGTAGAAAATAAATATATGCAATCCCATGCATGCCAAGTCTAGCAAGGAAAATACACATGTGAGTTGATACCTGCAATGAAGCTTATTGTAGGTACTTGATCCTACCTTTCCCTGCTTGATCTTTGTTTCCTCTTGCCTACTTTGCCTTTCTTGCTCCAATGCCAAAGTGCTCCAAGAAAAATCTAAGTGTCCAAGAGTATGAGAGAGAGAGAGAATAATGAAAGAGCTCCAAAGCTAAACTAACAAAATGTTACCAACTGATCCTCAGAAGCCTTTTTATGAATGAGGCCTCTATATTCTTCATTTTCCATTATTTTCCTTCATTTTCCTCCTCACGTGCAACCTATGACCTTCCACCTCCTTTTTCTCCTAATTTCCATTATTTTCACAGATAATTGTGCCAAAATGTCATTTTCCTTTTCCAAATCCATAGTCATTGCCTTTGCCAATTTCCTTAGCCATAAATGACCAAATGCACACCCCCTAAGATGTCTTGTCCAACATTCATCTTGGAAATCATGTCCCATTTATCCGTGGTTATTGTTTTTAGCTTTTATTACATGAAAATTTCACCAGGGTTGTTACATTAATATCATTTAAAATTATTAATTGTGAAATTTGAGTCTCATACGTCGACTTTTCAATCTCCCCTAAGGTATCTATAACTTTTTCTGAATTTGGTTTTGTTTCTTTTATATATATGAAGGCCTAGTTCAGGTGGACCATCTTTTGAAATTAGTTGATGTTCTTTCTTGCCTACAACCCACTAGGTTATCTTCTTTTGTTGCTTCTTATTTACCCTTATCCTTTTGGAAAAAAAATTGTCGGTACCTTGTTTCAAATCATTATATAAAACAAAAATATTTTTTCATTATCTAGTTTTTGGGTCTAGGAGAGTTGTCACCTTGCAAACTTATTTTTGTTGGAAACATTTTGTTGAAGTCCATATTAAAGGATATGTGACGATATTTAGTAGTTATCAATCTCTTTGTCTCAGTACCTCTATGATAATATCTTCCAAGAGATTTTTCAATGGCTCAAAGATAGGCATAACCTTAGAAATGCAAAGGTAGATTTGAAAGTATAACCCACATAGGATCTAATGTAAGAGAATTAGTTAGAGGATTGAAGGAAGGAATCCAAATTTCAATTCATAAACCAAATTTTCCCCAAGACCAAGAACCTAAGTTTAAAATCAAATACTTGTATTTAGCAAGATCAAACTCAACAATGAAGCAACCCTTTGCACAGGGGTAAATAAAGGCCTCCTTTTAACTGAGGCTTCCAAAAGACTAAAATCCATTTATGAAAATCAACTAAATGAGGCCGAAGGAAATTGAAATGAAAAGAAATCCCATTTGATGGTACAAGGCCTCTTTAAAAAAAACATATTCCCCTATGAGAATAATAATTGTGAGAGCTTCTTGTCCACATGGGGTAGCTCAAGTGGCGATGGTCGTGGAATGAAGTCTCACCGAACCAGAGATCTTGGGTTCAAATCTTGTACTACCCTCCCCCCGTTGTGGGGTGAATAATGGACATGTAAAAATAAAAAAATGAGAGATTCCTACCAATCTTAACAAAAAAAATTGTGAGAGCTTCTTTAATGAGGAGATGGGGATAATGAGGAACATCCTTCACAATATCATGAAAGGGGATTTACCCATATTACCAATAGGAGGTAGAGAATAAAATCTGCAACTATTGTTGCATTTGCAATTGAATAAAAAGGCTTATTAATTTTTTCTCCCCTAAACTTCCCAAAGTTACCAAGATATGATTTTGAGTGAGAACTAAGAAAACTAGAGGATGGGAGCATTGAGGAAACGAATTTAGTTGCAACAGTGCTTGGAATAGAACCACTAAAGAAGAAAGAGTGTCATTTAATCAAAGCCCCATAAGAAAAAGTAGGGAAAATTGACCCCAGATAAGAGAGAGACCATATGAGTTTGGATTAGAGAAGAGGAGGGTTTTCCTCCTAGGCTAGGAAAAAACTATTCCAAAAGCATGGAATTAACCCAAACATTTCTTCATAGTAATATTTAAGAGTAGGTACAAATCCATAAATTCACTATGCTTATCGGTCCACTTTTCAACATTTGCCTTGAGATAAAAATAATTCGTTTCACCCAGATGAAGAACTATTCCATAATAAAAAATGACGTCATTAAAAGCGCCATAGAAGATCTAATGAAATTTTCTATCCACATTTAGCTCACCAATAGATTTTGGAGGCTTCACTCTTGTAATTGAATTATAGAAAGGAAGCAACCCCAAAATATAATGAAGAACCTTAAAAGTAGGGATAAATGTACCTTCAAATAGAGTCAAGTTACAAGCCAACCATATACTCAAAAGGTCAAATACGGAATAGCCTTAGGGACTTAAGCTCATTTTTCCTAAAGGAAAATGGAAAGCAACCTTCCAAAATCCTTTATTCCAAAGGTTCGATAAACCTATGTGGTCTTCCATGTCTTCCATATTGTTGAAAGAAAGGTGCAAAACATAAAAGATGTTTAGTTGACTCATTATTTTCATGACATGAAGGTTAAATTTATGGCCTAATTTTACCCATTTTCCATATGAGAACCTTATTATATAGTGCTAGCCACATTAGCAATATATATTTTAGTGGCGTCTTCACTTTCCACAACTTTTCCACCAACAATTTTTTTCCCTCAAGCCTAGTCCAATTAAGACTTCATATCGAAAGTTTCATTGTGTAAACACCTCCCACCACCATATTTTCCCCTTAGATAAGTTCATATTCAACTTGGGTAAGTTTGACATGAGCCTTCTGAAGATTAAATATTTAGTTCTGCCATTCACTTGCTATATCAATTACCACATTAATATCCTAAGCACTTAACCATCAATGTATCTAAAGTGTAATAGTCTTATGTTTTTTCATAGTATTCAAGGTAGATTTCCCATAAAACGAAAGAGATGAATTAACAATTCAGACAGGAAAATTCTTCTATCACAACACATGATGGCATCTACACCCATTGAAACTAGGTGCTTGCGCTTATCTTTCAAGCCAAAAAATCATTAATCACAAGGAAAATTAAAACTAACATATTCCATTCATTTGAGACATTATAGAATTACTTTTTAGATCTTATCCAATCCAAGGCAGTACCCTAGAATATACATTATTGAATTAGAATATTCTTCATAAATTGTCATTGGTAAGCATATTTTTCTCACAAAAAAAAAAAAAAAAAATTCTATACTTGTTATTTCATTGAATCTAAAGTATTCAAATTACCGCTCAATCACAACCTCCTAGACATGTCTATCAAGAGATATGGAATTCTACCAATCCAAGACATAAAGCAATCAAGCATAAAATAGTCAAGGTCCCAATGACTACAACAACTTCAATTTTAGAAAATGTTGTGGACATTCACCCTAAGGACATCAGCACATTTTTCTGTAATCATTAAATTTCCTACAGGTTGGATTAATGCTTCCTTTGATATTCTTTCCACATCAGTGTTGTGTTCCCCATGGATATGTGACACCTCTAGCTCAACAATAAATTACTATAATTGGAAAATTCTTTGCTTCCAAGGGCTGAGGGCCAAGCTATGTAATGTTGTAATATCCCCAATTTTTGTTTTTCACTTGAGGAGATTAACAAAATTTATTGGGGAGGTTCTAGGAATAGTGCAATTTGTAGCTTGATTTTTGGAGATGTTTTCGTCTTGAGGAGATTAGGTGAAAAGGAAAGATTGCAGCTCAGTGGTGGATGGGGGCAACAAGAGAGAGAGAAAAATGGAATGTGCACTTGTGGAGCAAGAGAGAGAAAAATAAAGGGGGTGAACTAGTGGAGATTGGGGGCCTCCAAGGGAGAGAGAGGCAAACAATTATAAATAGAGCAAGGAGGCTCTCATTTGAGACATCTTGGATCATTTTAATTGTAACACCCTCCTCCCACATCCACCCAAGTAACCATGCCAAACAAGGTAAACATGAGATGAGAAGCTAATATGATTACATTCGACCTCCTAGGTAACCTTAAGGAAGTGGAACCGATAAAACATCACACACAGTCATCCAACATCATCAACAGAACCCTCAGGAGACAAGTCAACCACTCAGACAGTCTGTCCCTGGGTTCGACTATTGTTTTGGACCTCTGAAGCCATAGTCACTCTCATGTTATGGGCAAGGGAGTGACCAGAAACCCAAATTCACTGGAATAGGCCTACTTTCCAGTGACTGTGGACCAAACTTTCCAGTTATGTGCCAGCGAACGTGAGATTTAAGCCACTTTTTCAGGCCCAGAGCCAAGGCCACTGCCTAGAATGGAAAGAAAGCTCATAATCAAGAAAAGTAGAGGGAAACAATGATGCAAAAGTAAATATTTGATCAAGACCTTAACCAGACCCCTACTAGCGATGATAGGAATTTCGTCAAACATATCATCGACATGTAACCTACAGGTGTAAACAAAATAATTAAGTGTAGGGATCTCATACTTATTTGAGAATCGTTGTAACAACCCTAGTGAAAATTCCATGTAATAAAGTTAAAAATAATAATTGGATGAATGGAACACTTATTCCAAGCTAAATGTTCGGAAAGACATCCTAGGGGGTGTTCATTTGGTTTTTTATGGCTAAGGAAATTGACAAAGGTAATGGCTAAGGCATTAAAAATAATTTTGGCACAATTATTTATGAAAATAATAGAAATTAGGATAAAAAGGAGGTGAAAGTTCACAGGTTGCACGTGAGGAGGAAAATGAAGGAAACTAATGGAAAATGAAGAAAATAGATGCCTCATTCATAAAAAGGATTCTGAGGATCAGTTCGTAACCTTTTGTCAGTTTAGCTTTGGAGCCCTCTCATTATTCTCTCTCTCTCTCTCTCTCATACTCTTGGATACTTAGATTTTACTTGGACCACTCTTGGAGGGTGTGACATACTTAGATTATTGGAGCAAGAAGGCAAACAAAGAGAAAGAAAGAACAAGAAGGCATCGACATTAGTAGCTACATCATATTTTCTCGCAGGTACTGAGTTGCATGTATGATTTTTTCACTAGTTTGGACATGAATGGCATATGCATGTGGATTGTTGGTCATGATCTATCATTGGCTTAGAGTATTTCCTGGATCGACAGTGGCTTGCCTAGCCTTTCCATTTCCTGGATAACCATGGAGATTTTGGGTTTACTTTCATGATTTGTTTTTGGTTGGTTCTCATGATTCCTTAGCTTGGGTTGAGTTATTAATTCCTGTAAGCCCTGGTTGGATAAATTCTCTGGAAGCGCTGTAACAACTTGGGTTGAGTTACTAGTCCTAGAATCCTTGGTTGGACAAACGCTCCAGAATCCATTGGTGGGTTGAGTAACTAGTCTTGGAAACCTTGGAAAAATGCTATGGAAGCTCAGTGGTAGTTGTAGGTTGAGTTGGTAGTCCTGGAAGCCTTGGTTGGAAAAAACACTCTGGAAGCCTTGGAAGGCTTGGATGGAGACCAATTTGATGATGGTTTTGTGATGTCCAACCATGAGATGGAATCATTGTTTGATGGGTTGAGGTGGATGGCCTCTAGAAGCCCTTCATGAGTTTTGATTGATGTGTTCTATGAGATCCCACATTCATGCTAGGAATATGGCACGGGGGTGAATGGCTGAAGAGATATTTGGCTCAGCGATTCTACAGTTGGGTGGAAAGTAGTAGTCCCGTCTTTGATTGGTTCATTGAATTGATTAATGACAAATCCATTCCCTTGATTTCCATGTGTAAATGTACTAATTTATTTATGGATTTGATGGTTGTCACGTTTATTGTATTCATGTCCCTATTATGCTGGTTATATGCACATTTTATGAAAATAGTTATGTATGGATTTTAGCATGTTTTTACTTGTATGTGAAAGGATAATGTGTCTATGACCTAATAGATGATAGTGCACCAAATGGCATAAGAGAACAATGGTTCATATATATTTTCAGATAAGTATTAGATCCCTACACTTAACTCTGTTATTTACACCTGTAGATTATGTGTCGATGATATGTTTGATGAAACACGTGTCATGGCTAGTAGGGATCCATTCAAGGTCTTGAACAAGTATTTTATTTAGGACTTTCATTTCCATGTTACTTTACTGATTTGAAGAGATGGATCAGTTCTGTGAAGTGTCCTCGGCTCTGAGCCTGAAAGAGTCACTTAAATTATGGGGTCGTTGGCATAGCACTAACAATTTTAGTCACAAACACTGGCAGGTAGGCATGTGAGATTGATTTCAAATTGCTAGTCACTCCCTTACCCATAGCATGGGAGCGACTCTAGCCCAAGAGACCTAAAGTAGAAGTGGGACCCAAGGACAGGTTGTCTAAGTGGCTGACTTGTCTTCTAAGGGTTCTTTTGATGATGTTGGATGTTTGTATGGTGTGTTTCCATCAGTTCCACTTCCTTAATGTGACTTAAGATGTTGAGTCATATCATAGTGGCATATCATCACATGTTTACCCCAGCTAGCCAGTTGCTTGGGTAGATGTGGGAGGAGGGTGTTACAAAGTGGTATCAGAGCATGGTTCACCACTTGGACTAGATGGGCTATGTGTTGGTCATGCATGCATGTCAGTGTTGGGTCAATTTACTAGGTAAATTAACACAAGTATTAAATTATCAATATGGGCTTGTAATCTTAGAAGCATGTCCAAAGTTGATGGATTCCAATGGTAGTCAATTTTAGAAGATGAAATAGAAAGATAAAAATAAACACATATTACAAATATAAATTCTAATTAGGAGCCTGGTTGTCCTTACCTACAATACTATTTCCATGAAGAGAAATCCAAAAGAAATAATTAACAATGGTTTACGATGCAGAATATGTAAAAGAAGAGGCTCCTAACTAAGGAGGACCAGGTTTTCCTCCTTCACAATTCTACTCTATCATAATCACCATTGCTTCAAACCAGAAATGCAAAAATAACTTCAAGTGAGTAAAGGAGAATGAAATTAAGTTTTAGTTCAAGATCAAATAGAAGGGGAATTTAACTTAAATTCCTATGTGTCCCTTCATATGTAGATTAGAATTAAACCAATATTCATTCAAAAATCATCACACATCTAAACACATTTGAAACAAGAAATAATTTATGAAAACTATGAAAATTTAACCAAGAAGTGCACTTAGCTTGGTGTGGGGGCCCTCCACCCTTGCCTTGCACACTTGAAGAAATCTCAGCTACGACAACATAAGTAAATCAACCAAGCATGAACAGAAAATTGAAATGAAACAGGTTCTTCAATTAACTTTCAGTCTTCAAAGAGTCTCAAAATCAGATTACATAAAGTCTACACCCTCAAGCCCTCAATAGTCTTGCCTTAAATAGAGAAATAATAAACAAACTTGACTGAAAAGTCTCTAACAGCCTTATCTATCCTAATCCCATCTAGCCTGGTCGAATCCACACATTCAGTTACACAACATTTGGAAAAATCCAAAAGATAGCTAATTTTGGATTATTTCCCTGGGATTTTCCAGATAGCAGGTCATGTTTGACTAGCGTTGGTCGGGCCTATTTTAGCTCGGTTTGATTGAACCAATAGGTACACATCCATTATTAATTCCCAATATTTCTAGAAATGTTCTCAACTCATGCCCAGGAGTCCTACAAGTATGAATTCAATGGATAAATTATGAAAAATTTTAGTCCTATCCAAAAATGCACTTAAAACCCCAATTTTTACTAAAATTTCTAAAAATTGAAAAACTTAATCTAAGTACCTGATTATGAAAAATAAGGGTAAAATGAGGCATAAGTAAGTGGAATGAGGTAGAAAATGATGGTAAATAAGTGGGTTTATGGTAAACAAAAATGACCAAAATTGAGGGCCAGCATCTCCCCCTTGTTGATATTCAAGCATGTCTTTATGCTTGCCTCTGACTCTTTGATCTTCTATCCCTATATGCTGACTGGCTTGCTGATCTACTCGTGGCTTTGACCCTTGAAGATTAAGCTTCCTGTTGAGCTACTTGTAAAAGGATATCTATGCCTTCATGTACTTTTTATCCTTCCTTGTAGATGACTTTACTTTTTCTCCTTCCTTTTCTCTATTTTTCTAAAAGAAATTCCATCCTTTCTCTTTAGAGTGTTGCTCTTTGTAGTATTATTCACCTATCACTGGCAAATTTTTGGCTTCAGTTATGAACTCCGGAGTGATGGGAACAAAATTTTTGAACTGGAATGCTGATTTGGACCACTGTTGTATACCCATAAAAACAAGGAGAGATACTGAACTGAAATGTCAAAGTTCCAGATTGATATGTCAATTTTGATCACTGAGTTTTAGCTCTAGCACTGAAATCAATTTCTGAAAATAATTATCCACTCTGCCTTCAGAGATCCTCAAATTCTGAAATGAATAATCAATTTTGGAAAATATACTACTCTCTATCCTTAAAATCGATTTTGATTGTTTATTTTTTTTTTTAAAGCAAACTCTTCTCTAAGAAAAACATTCTCAGATCAATATTCTTTATTTCAAAGACGCTGCTAAAACTTTTAGGAAGCAAGAATAAATACATTTCTTTGAAATTTTAATCAAAGGATAGAAAAAAAATTCTCGACTTTAACCTCTTGAAACAATGAATTAAAGGACTTCCAAAAATCATTACGGTTCATCAAAGAGAGAAGTTGTTGCTTAATGACTAGAGTCCTCCTTTTACAGAATGTCGTATATTGATCTGCATCCAACAATGAGTCTACTCCTGCAGCATTATTCATGCGTACTTTTCTATCCATCCACCATTGTATGGTCTTCCATTAACCAAACTAGGAGAACCATTAAGCTCAGAGTTGACTTTAACAACTTTCCCACGAAATCTACAAAATAAGCGTTGAAAGAACCAAGAAAGTATCCCAAATAACAATGAATTTTAGAAAACCACCTGAATGGAGCCTAATTGGCTTCATTCTCAAGAAAACCCATGTTTTCATTTTTCAAATTTCATTTTCATTTTCTCAAAAAAAGCAATGAAAAATAGTATCTTCTTAAAAATTTCGAATTTGATTATGAATGAAACACTCCTCTTTGTTCCCCAAAAATTTGGCTTGTAAGCTTAGAAGCATGTCCAAAGTCTATGGATTTCAATGGTAGTAAATTTTAGAAGATGAAATAAAAGATTGAAAAAAACACATATTACAAATATAAACTCTAATTAAGTAATTTCTAATTCATTTAAATAATATGTGGGATGAGGCTCGTAAATTAGGAGAACCTGTTTGTCCTTCCCTACAATACTATTTCAATGAAGAGAAATCCAAAAGAACTAATTAACAATTGTTTATGGTGCAGAAGATGTAAAAGAGGAGGCTCCTAACTAAGGAGGACCAGGTTGTCCTTCTTCATAATTCTACTCTATCATAATCACCATTACTTCAAACCAGAAATGCAGAAATAACTTCAAGTGAGAAAAGGAGAATGAAATTAAGTTTTAGTTCAAGATCAAATACAAGCTGAATTTAACTTAAATTCATGTGTGTCCCTTCATATGTAGATTATAATTAAACCAATATTCATTCAGCAATCATCACACATCTAAATACATTTGAAACAAGAACTAATTTATGAAAACTACGAAAATTTAACCAAGAAGTGCACTTAGCCTTGTGTGGGGGCCCTCCACCCTTGCCTTGCACACTTGAAGAAATATCAGCTACAGAAACTTCAGTAAATCAACCAAGCATGAACAAAAAATGGAAATGAAATAGGTTCTTCAATTAACTTTCAATCTTCAAAGAGTCTCAAAATCAGATTACATAAATTCTACCCCCCCAAGCCCTCAATAGTCTTGGCTTAAATAGAGAAATAATAAACAAACTTGACTAAAAAGTCTCTAACAACCTTTTATATCCTAATCCCATCTATCTTGGTCTAATCCACCCATTCGGTTACGCAAAATTTGGAAAATTCCCAAAAATCACTAATTTTGGACTATTTCCTAAGGATTTTCTAGATAGGAGGTCATGTTTGACCAGAGTTGACCGAGCCTGTCTTAGCTCTGTTTGACTGAACCAATAGGCACATTTCCATTCTTAGTTCCCAATATTTCTAGAAATGTGCTCATCTCGTGCCCGGGTGTCCTGCAAGTATGACTTCAATGGAGCAATTACGGAAAGTTTTAGTCCTGTCTAAAAATGCACTTAAAAACCCAATTTTTAGTAAAATTTCTAAAAATTGAAAAACTTATTCAAAGTACCAGATTATGAAAAATAAGGGTAAAATGAGGCATAAGTAAGTGGAATGAGGTGGAAAATGATGTAAATAAGTGGGTTTATGATAAACAAAAATGACCAAAATTGAGGGCCAACAGTCAGTTGCATGTATGTCTCCTACACTTATATACTTGTTACATTTGCTTGATGATTGATTAGGGTTGTAGTATGGTTATCATGGAAATTTTGTTATTGATTTCATGAAATGTATTTGAAATTAGTATGTGAATGACTATGTATGGATTATATGTCTCTTACATGTCAATTTCATGGTACCTACTTACATCCTTGTATGTTAGGTTATATTTTGAATATTTTGATTACATGCATCAATCTTGTAGGTTGATTACAAGAACTGATCGATTATTCTGATTAAATGTAGTTATGCATACTTGTAGTTGGTTTTGCATTTCTTATGCATACTACTGGTTGCATGTGGCAATGTGTACAATGGAGTGATGGTTATTGTCATGCGTGAGGTCATAGCAAGCATTTTATTGATATGGCCTTGCATTGATGACTAGATCCTAGTTAGACTAATGTTTATGAGTTGATACATTTACTCGTGTATGTCTATATGTTGTTATGATTATGTTATACATGTACCACACTGACTTGGTAATCTTGCAGACAAGGTATCCTCCCCAAGTTATGCTAGGGTACGTGAATTATTATGATTGGTTTATGTGACATACTATGCCTTGTAGGAAGAAATATCAAATGGCCAGCAAGATGGTTGAATACAAAGACTCTCTCTATGAATCCAAAGAGTAGTATGGTGTTGGGAACTCTTCCGGCTTGGCAGTGACACTGAAAGTTTAAAGGAATAAATCAGGATTTGTAAGGAAGATAATGACAGAATCATGCAGTCACAGGAAAAGTTAGCAGAGGTAAATGCATTCATACTTCAAAGCTTGTCATATTTGCAGCAACAAGGACGGCTCTGGATCAGTCATGGGCATGAGGAAAAAACTAATGGAGCATATAGTAGCAGGTCTCAGAGTAGACACATGTCAGATATATCTAACACCATTTGAGATGGTATATTGTTGGACACTCCGAAGAGGAGAACGGATAAACACATGTATGATTCTAGTTCTGATTCAGATAGGCACTATGATCGTCATCGATATCATCCTTACAGAGGAAGTGATAAGGGGTACTTTCTAGATGAATTTAAGAAATCGAAGCCACCTACTTTTGACGAAGAAATGAATAAACCATAGGATGCATAGGCATGTATACTTGGCATGAGGAAGTTCTTCAGGTTGCATGATTATTCAGAGAACATGAAAGCTAGAGTAGCTACCTTCAGTCTCAAAGGTAAAGCAGACATCTAGTGGGAACATGTGAAGAATGTTAGGTGTATTCATGAGGAATATTTGTCTTGGAGTGAGTTTGAGTGGCTATTTAAAAAGAAATACTTATCAGAAAGGTACTTTGATGACATAGAAAAATAATTTGATGAACTAAAGATGGGTTCTATGACAGATGATGAGTACACTAGCAGGTTCTTGCAGTAACAGAGGTAAATATGATAAACCCACTTATGATAACAAAAATGACCAAAGTAGGATTAAAATTCAATGAGCCTAGATCATTAGAGGAGGCCATTCAAAAGATAAACAATTTATATGAGCAATCGAAGTGCAGAAATGAGACTAAGCCAGACTCGAGAGGTAATGAAAAGAAAAAAGGAAAATGGGATAAAAAGTGATCAAGGTTGCAGGGTACAAATAACAAGGATAATGTTGCACCACCTAAGAGGTTCAATGCATCAAATAGAGGACAATGACATAGAGCTGAAGAGAAAAACAAGGATGGAGGTTGGAATCTTATAGATTGTTGAACTTGTGGCAAAGACCATCGCAGGAGAGATTGTCCACAAAATCAGGGTGGTAGACCCCATATATACAGTACACAGGAGGCTTAGACTACTGGATATGTAGGCTAGAGTATTCCTCGTATCTATGCAGGCGTGGAAAATGAGCAAGGAGAACACCAGGAATCTATCATTGAGATGGATGGTAAGCTTTGTGATTGAGTTATTTCTATTTTGATTAACCTTGGATCTAATTATAGTTATGTTAGTCCTAACTTGGTAGATAAGTTTGGGTTGAATAAGGAGTTGCATGCAGATTTTTGGTTAGTGTAGTTGGCTACAGGTACAAAGAAGCGAGTTCACCATTGTGTAAGAGATTGTGCATTTGACTTAAATGGTATGCCTACCGCAACAAATTTGAAATTTTTACTGTTGGGTTCATACAGTATGTTGTTGAGCATGGATTGGTTCTATCTACATAGAACCAAGGTTGACTGCTATGGCAAGGCCATTGAATGTGTTGATAAAAATAGAGAACCAATAGTCTTGCAAGGTAAGAGGAAAGACACATCAATTAGGATGGTGTCATTTATGCAAGCAAATCATAGTTGCGGGAAAGGGTGAAAGATATTTGCAATACACATTTCTAGTGATAAGGGTAAAGATGTTAAGGATGCAAATTGTTGAACAAGTACCCAAATTTACAGCAGTTCATGGATGTATTTCCAAAGGACATTACAAAGTTTCCACCTCATGGGGAGGTAGAATTTCTATTGAGTGAGTGCTAGGGATATCTCTAGCATCAAAAGCACCTTACAAGATGAGCACACCTAAGTTGGTTGAGTTAAAGTTGTAGCTAAAGGCAGTGTCGGACAAGGGGTACATTAGGCCAAGTGTATCACTTTGGGGCACACCGGTCTTGTTTGTGAGGAAGAAGGATGGTACCCTTAGATTATGCATTGATTACATGTAGTCAAACAAAGTGACTATGAAGAATAGATACCGTTTGTTGAGGATTGATGACTTGTTCGATTAGTTGAAGGGAGAAGCAGTGTTCTCAAAGATTGACTTGAGATTCGGATACCATCAGGTACGTATCAAAGAGGAGGACATTTATAAGACTGTGTTCAAGACTAGGTATGGGCATTATGAGTTTGTTGTTGTTCCATTTAGCTTAACGAATTCTCCAGCTACATTCATTTGTTTAATGAATAGTGTGTTGTGTCCATATTTGGATAAGTTTGTTATTGTGTTCATTGATGATATACTGGTATATTCTAAGAATGAGGAAGAGTATGCTGAGCACTTAGTAGCAGTGTTGAGGTCATTAAGAGAGCATCAGTTGTATAGTAAGCTTAGGAAATGAATCTTCTTTTAGAATGAGGTACACTACTTGGGACATGTTGTCTCCAAGGAAGGTATTGCAGTAGATCCAGAGAAGATAAGGGCCATCATGGACTAGGTAGCTCCTAAGAGAGTGGATGAGGTGAGATATTTCATGAGTCTCGCAAGATGATATAGGAGGTTTATCAGGAACTTCTCACGGATTTCTTATCCCATTACATCATTGCAAAGAAAAGGATGGACTGAAGAGGGTGATACTAGATTTAAGGAGTTGAAGTAGTTTTTGACACATGCACCAATACTACAGATTGTAGATTCAGACAAATAGTTTGTAGTATGTACAGATGCTTACAAGAGAAGGCTTGGTGGAGTCCTTATGCAGGATGGACATATAGTCTATTATGAGTCCTAGAAACTAAACAAGCACAAGAAGAACTATCCCATGCATGATCTTGAGTTGGTAGTGATTATACATGCATTGAAGATGTGGAGACATTATCTTTTTGGCAGGAGGTTCGCGCGTATGAATGATCACATTGGGTTGAGGTATTTATTTGATCAGTTGAATTTGAATTCCAGGCCGACTAGATGGTTGGCCACAATCAATGAATTTTACTTTGAAATAAGATACATCAAAGGCAAGGAGAATAGAGTGGCATATGCTCTTAGTAGACGGATATAGGTGAATCACTTAGTAGCTATGAGCTCTTGTTGGATAGATTTATAGGACATGATCTTTCAAGCAGGATAGTAGGATGTCAAATATATGGAGATTGTTCACAAGTTATAGTAGGGTGATAGTATAGGTACAGGTACATGTGCAGGTACATGTAATGGTACAAATACAGGTGATGTTATAGGTGCAGGCACAGGTACAGGTACATGTGCAAGTGTAGGTGCATAATACTTGGATTATTGTCTTACAAAAAATGGATTGGTCATGTTCCGAGATAGGATATATATGCCAAATGATAGTGACCTCAAGAAGGTGATCTTGAGGGAGTTTCATGCGAAACTATACTCAGGTCACCTAGGTTACCATAAGGCACTCACATCATTGAAGAGGTACTACTATTTGCCAAATCTGAAGAGGGATGTAACATAATTTATGGCGAGATGTTTTGATTGTCACCAAGTGAAGGCATAGTGTAAACACCCAGGTGGATTGCTATAGTCGATCGTGATTCCGGAGAGGAAATGGGTGGTCATTTCCATGGATTTCATAACAGGGTTGTCGAAAACAATGAAACAACTTGATTCCATCACAGTCATTGTGGAAAGGTTAACAAAGGTTTCACACTTTGTCCCAGTAAAGTCTACATTCCCAACTAGTGATGTGGCACATGTATTCACCCGAGAGGTAGTTAGACTACATGGTGTCCCAAATAATATTTTATCAGACAGGGATGCGAAGTTCACTTCCAAGTTTTGTGAGTTATTTGTAGTTTTGGGCACAAATTTTGCCTTCAACACATCTTATCATCTACAGATGGATGGACAGACAGAGAGGGTCAACAGGATATTAGAGAACATGTTGAGGGTGTATGTGATGCATCAGCAGTGGAAGTGGGAAGAGGTTCTCCCTTTGGTTGAGTTTGCATACAAAAACAATTATCAAGAGTCATTGAAGATGAGTCCCTTTGAGGCATTGTATGGGCGGATTTGTAACACTCCCATTAGTTGGAGTGATCCAATTAGCAGGGTATTAATTGGACCATATATGTTGGTAGACATGGAATAGGAAATGCAGGTGATCAAGAATAATCTTAAGGAAACACAAGATAGGCAGAAGAGTTATGCAGATAGGAATAAGTTGTCCAAGGAGTTCCAGGTTGGGGAACATGTGTACTTGCGCATCAGACCAAAGAAGAGCTCCTTGTAGATTGGCTCATGTGCCAAGGTGGCACCACGGTTATGTGTAGCCTTCAATATTATTGAGAGGATTGGGTTAGTAGCCTATTGACTTGCATTGCCTCCGACAGTGAAATTCCACGATGTTTTCCATGTATCATTGCTTAAGAAGTATGTTAAATATGTTGATGATGTAATTCACTAGTCTATATTGTGGGTGGAACCAGATGGAGAATTCTAGCTAGAGCCTCAATGTATATTGCAAAAAAAGGTGCTCATGCTCCAGAACTAAGAAATAGAGCAAGTTAAAGTGAAATGGAAGCACTTTGGGCCCAATGAAACTACATGGGATATGACGGACTAGATGTGGTCCATGTATCCTTCCTTGTTTTCCGGTTGTTGGAAAGTAGCTCGTTATGGTGGTTTGGTATTTTCTTATGGTAGTTTGGTAGTTGTTTTATCATGGTTTGGTGTATGCTTTATGATGCTTCGGTATTTGTTTTATGGTGGTTGATATATGCTTTATGATGGTTTGATGTATGATATATGATGTTTTTATATATGCTTAGACATGGTGTTTAGTATATGTTTTGATATGCATTGGTATATGATTTGGAAAATGTTTTGGTACCTATATTATGATGATGTTGTTATATGTACACTTGTGTATGGAAGTAAAAACCGTAACGAGCTGTGTTATAAAGCTCCACTATGTGGTATGGGTGTTATGTTATTATGTTATATGTGGTTATGTTATCTTGATGTTATGATGTCATATGAGTTGGCACTTAGCAAGATGGTCATTGTAAATACTGTAACGAGTTGTGTTATAAAGTTCCACTGTGCAGTATGTTGTCATGTTGTCATGATTTTTGCCTTGAGCAGGTTTTTCATTATAGATACTACATCGAGCTCTGTTATAAATATCCATGAGCAGTATGTCATCTTTCAGCGGGTTTTTAAGGTATATGTGTGATTGAACAGTGAGGACGGTGTCCCCCAAGGTGGAGGGTTCTGTAACAACCCTAGTGAAAATTCGATGTAATAAAGTTAAAAACAATAACCACGGATGAATGGGACACTTATTCCAAGTTGAATGTTGGCAAGACATCCTAGGGGGTGTTCATTTGGTTTTTTATGGCTAAGGAATTTGGCAAAGGCATTGGAGATGAAAGGTCATAAGTTGCATGTTAGGAGGAAAATGAAGGAAAATAATGGAAAATGAAGAAAATAAAGGCCTAATTCATAAATAGGCTTATGAGGATTAGCTGGTAACCTTTTGTCAATTTAGCTTTGGAGATCTCTCATTATTCTCTCGCTCTCTTATACTCTTGGATACTTAGAGTTTTCTTGGAGCACTCTTGAAGGTTGTGACATACTATGAGTATTGGAGAAAGAAGGAAAAGGAAGAGTAGGAAAGCACAAGAAGGCATTGGCATCAACAACTATATTAGATTTACTTGTAGGTACCGAGTTGCATGTATGATTTCTTCACTAGTTTTGACATGCATGGTATATGCATGTGGATTCTTGGTCATGATCTGTCATTGGCATAGAGGATTGCCTCGATTGATAGTGGGTTTCCTAACCTTACCATTTCTTGGATAGCCATGGTGAATATGGGTTTACTTTCATGATTTGTTTTTGGTTGGTTATTGTGATTCTTTAGCTTGGGTTGAGTTATTAGTTTTTGGAAGCCCTGGTTGGAAAAATGCTCTGGAAACCCTATAATAGCTTGGGTTGAGTTACTAGTCTTGGAAGCATTGGTTGGACAAATGCTCTGGAAACCTGGTGACAGTGTGGGTTGAGTTACCAGTTGTGTAAACCTTGGTTGGAACAGGAAGCCCTAGAAGGCTTGGATTATGACCAATCTGATGATGGTTTTATGATGTCCGACTGTCAGGTGGAATCATTGTTTGATGGGTTTAGGTGGGTGGCCTATGGAAGCCCTGGATGAGTTTTGATTGATGCGTTCTATGATATCCCACATTCATGCTTGGAATATGCCAGTGTGTGAATCACTAAAGAGATATTTGGCTCAACCATTCTACGAATGGATGGAATGTGGTAGTCCCATCTCTGGTTGGTTCATTGCATTCATTAATGAGAAATCCTTTCCCTTCATTTCCATGTGTAAAGGTATTGATGTATTTATGGATTTGATGGTTGTCATGGCTATTGTATTTTTGTCCCTATTATGCTGGTTTTATGCACATTTTATGACAATAGTTATGTATGGCTTTCAACATGTTTTTACTTTTATGTGAATGAATAATGTGCTTATGACCTAATAAATGATAATGAAACAAATGGCATAAGGGAAAATGGTTCATAATGATTCTCAAGTAAGTATGAGATCCCTACACTTAACTTTGTTATTTACACCTGTAGATTACATGTCGATGATATGTTTGACAAAATGCATGTCATGGCTAGTAGGGATCCAGTTAAGGTATTGAACAAGTATTTTCTTTAGTACTTTCATTTCCATGTTACTTTACTGATTTAAAGAGATGGATCAGTTTTGAGCAGTGTCCCGGCCTCTAAGCCTAAAAAAGTGGCTTAAATTTTGGGGTCCCTGGCATAGCACTAACAATTTTGGTTGATAGACCCTAGCAAGCAGGCCTATGAGAGCAACTTTAGGTTGTTGGTCGCTCCCTTACCCATAGCATGAGAGTGACTATGACCCAAGAGACCTAAAATAACAATGTGACCCATGGACAGGTTTTCTGAGTGGCTGACTTATCTTGTTAGGGTTCTGTTGATGATGTTGGACATCTATATGGTGTGTTTCCATCAGTTCCACTTCCTTAATGTGACTTAGGAGGTCAAATCATCTCATATTGGCCTCTCGTCACATGTTTACCTCGACTGATAGGTTGCTTAGGTAGATGTGGGAGGAGGATGTTACAATCACTATAAACCATTGTTCCCTCATGTCATTTGCTGCATATTCATCTATTAGGTCATAGACACATTATCCATTCATACACAAGTAAAAACATGTCGAGAGCCATACACAGATGATGTCATAAAATGTACATTTAACCAACATAATTGGAACAAAAATACAATAAACATATCATCCATCAAAATCCATATATACACCAATAAATTTACACGTGAAAATCAATGGAATGAATTTCTCATTAATGAATACAATCAACCAACCAGTCATGGGACTACCACGTTCCACCCGACCATAGATTGGCCAAGCTAAGTCTCTATTTAGTCAATCACCCCCATGCCATATTCCAAGCATGAATGTGGGACTCATCGAACACATCAAAAACACAAAATCAATGTGCATGCCGCTGGAGTTCTCCACCTACACCGTAAGGAATTTGAGTGCCTCCTAGTCTCTCAAGATTTACCATGCATCTACAGTCCAATCTAGGGATCACTAGGCCATACACCAAGGCATACTCTCCAGGCTTTACCGTGCATTCCATCCTGGAATCACTAGGACCAACAGAGAGAAAATCCACCTCTTGGATTTACCGTATATCCCACCATTCATTGGCAAGGATTCCTAGGCACACCGAGGCAGACAATATTTCTTTAATGCAACCCACAATCTGGTTTAGGGATTACTAGGCTAGTGTATTAGTGCATTCTCAATCCAGTTCAGGTACCACTACGCCATGTGCTTGTCAATTCAGATATCCATCATACTTAGCTTCAAATCCAATCTGCTCATCCTACATAAAACAAATGAGAGCACCCATCTCATCAAAGCTATCAAGAAATGGCAAGGCTAGGCTAAAAATATTGTCATGCATGGAAAAACCCATGCCATAGTAGAAACGAAACATATGCAATCCCACGCATGCCAAATATAGCAAGGAAAATACACATGCAAGTAAATACCTACAATGAAGCTTGTTGTAGCTGCTTGATCCTACCTTTCCTTGCTTGATATTTTCTTCCTCTTGCCTTCTTTTACTTTCTTGCTCCAATGTCAAAGTGTTGCAAGAAAACTCTAAGTGTCCAAGAGTAAGAGAGAGAGAGAATATTGAAAGAGATCCAAAGCTAAACTAACAAAAGGTTACCAACTAATCCTCATAAGCCTTTATATGAATGAGGCCTCTATTTTCTTCTTTTTCCATTATTTTCCTTCATTTTCCTCTTCACATGCAACCTATGACCTTTCACCTCCTTTTTCTCCTAATTTCCATTATGTTCATAAATAATTGTGCCAAAATGCCATTTTTCCTTTTCAAAGATTTAGTCATTACCTTTTCTAATTTCCTTAGCCATAAACAACCAAATGAGCACCCCCTAGGATGTCTTGCCCAGTATTCAACTTCGAATAAGTGTCCCATTCATCCATGGTTATTGTTTTTAACTTTTGTTACATGAAATTTTCACCAGGGTTGTTACAGAACCCTCCCCCTTGGGGGACACTGTCCTCGATGTTCAATCACTCATATACCTCAGCAACCTGCTGAAACAAGACATACTACTTATGGAACTTTATAAAATCACTCGATGTATTATTGACAATGAAGGACATGCTCAAGAGAAGAACATTGTGACAACACGACAACATACCGCATAGTGGAGCTTTATATCACAACTCATTATGGTATTTAAAATGATCATCCTCATGAGTGCCAATCCACATGACATCATAAGATCATGATAACATAACCACATGATAGCATAATAACATGATAACAAAACCATAGTGAGATGCCACACATACCGCATAATGAAGCTTTATAACACAGCTCATTATGGTATTTACATCCATACACAGGGTACATATAGAATCATCACCATCAATATAGATACCCAAACATATGCCAAATCATATACCAAAACATATATCAAACATATACTAGTCATCATATCTAAGCACATATCAAAACATCATATAGCATATATCGAACCATCATAAATCATATATCGAACCACCATAAAGATATACCAAACCACCATAAGAAAATACCAAACACCCTAAGAAAATAACAAACCACCACAAGAAAATACCAAACCACCAAAAGAAAATACCAAACCACCATTTCAAGCTCCTTTGCCTCAACCAGAAAACAAGGAAGGATACATGGCCTGAATCTCATCTGCCATCTCCCATGTAACTTCATTGGGCCTAGAGTACTTTCATTGCACTTTAACTTGCTCAATTGCTTGGTTCTGAAGAATGAGCACCTTTTCCTACAATATACAATGAGGCTCCGACTGGAATTCTCCATCTGGTTCCACCTGCAATATAGACCAGTCAATTACATTATCAACGTCCTTAACATACTTCTTAAGCAAAGATACATGGAGAACATCATGGACATTCACTATTGGAGGTAGTGCAAGTCGATAGGCTACTGACCCAATCCTCTCAATGATACTGAAGGGTTCACAAAACTATGGTGCCATCTTGGCACATGATCTAATCCGCAAGGATATCTTCTTCGGTTTGATGCGCAAGTACACCTATTCCCCAACCTGGAACTCCATGAACAACATGTCCCTGTCTACATAATGCTTGTACCTACCCTGTGTTGCCTTTAGATTCTTCTTGATCACCTTCATTTTCTGTCCCATGTCTACCAATATATTTGTTCCAATGAATACCCTACTAACTGGATCACTCCAACTAACAAGAGTGTTACAACTTCGCCCATATAATGCCTCAAAATGACTCATACTCAATGACTCCTAATAATTATTGTTGTATGCAAACTCTACCAAAGGGAGATACTTTTCCCACTTCCACCATTGATACATCACATACATCCTCAAAATGTCCTCCAATATCCCATTGACCCTCTCCGTATGTCTATTTGTCTGCAAATGATAAGTTGTGATGAAGGCCAACTCTGTGCCCAAACCTGCAAATAACTCCTTCCAAAACTTGGAAGCGAACTTCACATCCTTGTATGACACAATATTCTTTGGAACACCATGTAGTCTAACAACATCTATGATGGACACCTGTGCCACATCACTAGATGAAAATGTAGACTTCACTAGAATGAAGTGTGCAACCTTTGTTAACCTGTCCATAATGACCATGATGGAATCATGTTGTTTCACTGTCATCAGAAACCTTGTGATAAAGTCCATGGAAATGACCTCCCATTTCCATTCTAGAATCACAATCAGTTATAGCAATGCACCTGGAAGTTTACACTTTGCTTCACTCGCTGACAATTAAGGCATCTAGCCACAAACTCTGTTACATCCCTCTTCAAATTCGACCAATAGTAATATCTCTTCACCATTGTGAGTGTCTTCTAATAACTTGGGTGACCTAAATATGGTTTCACATGAAAATCCCTCAAGATAACCTTCATGAGTTCATTGTTATCCGGTACATATATCATGTATTGAAACCTGACCAATTCATCTACTATAAGACGATAGTCAATGCCCTATGCACCTGCACTTGTACCTGTACCTGTACTGCCACCTATACATGTACCACTACATGTACCTGTACCTATACCTATACCTACACCTGTACCTGTACCATGACCTGTTCCTGTACCTGTACTATCACCCTACTACAACCTGTGCACAATCTCCATATATCTGACATCCTATTGTCCTACCTGCAAGATCCTATCCTGTAAGTTCTTCCCATAGGAGCTCATAGCTACTAAGTGATGTACCCATACCCGTATACTAAGAGCATATACCACCCTATTCTCTTTACCTTTGATGTACCTGATCTCCAAATCAAACTTGTTGATCGTGGCCAACCATCTAACCTCCTTGCCATTCAAATTCGGTTAGTAAAACAAATACCTCAACCCAATGTGATCACTCATAAGTACAAACCACCCACCAAGAAGATAATTCCTCCACATCTTTAGTGCATGTATAATTGTTTCTAAATCAAGATCATGTGTCAAGTAGTTATGCCTGTGCTTTTTTAAATTTTGGGACTCATAGCATACCACATGTCCATCCTGCACAAGAACTCCACAAAGCCCTCTCTTGTAAGCACCTATGCATACCACAAACTCTTTGTCTAGATCTAAGATCAGTAGTATTGGTGCATGCATCAACAACTACTTAAGTTGTTCAAAGCTAGCTTCACACTCCTTTGTCCATTTGAACTTCTTACCTTTCCTTTGCAATGATGTAATGGGATAAGAAATTTGTGAGAAGTTCTTGATGAACCTCCTATAATATCCAGGTAGACCCATGAAAGATCTCACCTCATCCACACTCTTAGGAGATACCCACTCCATGAAGGCCCTTATCTTCTCTGGATCTACTACAATGCCTTCCTTGGAGACAACATGTCCCAAGTAGTGCACCTCAGTCTGAAAGAAACTACACTTGTTGAGATTAGCATACAATTAATGCTCCTTGAGCAACCTCAATACCATTGCTAAGTGCTCGACGTGCTCTTCCTCATTTTTAGAATATACCAGTATATCATCAGTGAACACAAAAACAAACTTATCCAAATATGGACATAACACACTATTCACCAAACAGATGAATGTAGCTAGAGAATCAGTTAAGCCAAATGGGACAACCACAAACTCATAATGCCCATACCTAGTCCTAAACAATCTTGTAAATTTCCTCCTCTTTGATGCATACTTGATTGTATTCAAATCTCAAGTCAATCTTCGAGAACATTGCTGCTCCCTTTAGCTAATCAAACAAGTCATTAATCCTCGGCAAAGGGTACCTATTCTTGATAGTCACTTTGTTCAACTGCCTATAGTCAATGCATAATCTAAGGGTACCGTCTTTCTTCCTCACAAACAAGATCGATGCGCCTAAAGGTGATACACTTTGCCTAATTTATCCATTTTCCAACATTTCCTTCAACTGCAACTTTAACTCAACCAATTTATGTGTACTCATCATGTAAGGTGCTTTTGATGCTGGAGCTGCCCCTGGCACTAACTTAATAGAAAATTCTACCTCCCTGTGAGGTGGAAACTTTGTAATGTCCTGAGGGAGTACATCCTAAAACTGTTGCAACACTAGATATCTCTTCAACACATCTACATCCTCAACCTCCTTACCCTTATGACTAGAAATGTGTACTGCAAATAGCTTGCACCCTTTCTTGTGGCTACACTTTGCTTGCATTCTTGTCACCATCCTAATTGATGTGGCTTTCTTATTACCTTGCAAGACTCTTGGTTCTCCATTGTCATCGACACACTCAATAGCTTTTTCATAGCAGTCAACTTTGGTTCTATGTAGATACAACCAATCCATGCCCAACAACATACTACATGATCCAAATGGTACCACATTCAAATGTGTTGTTATAGGCATACCATTCAAACCAAATTTGCAAGCTCTTACCCAATGATGAGCTCTCTTCTTTGTAATTGTAGCCAACTGCACTAACCAAGACTCTGCATGCAATTCCTTATTCAAACCACACCTATCCACCAATTTAGGACTAACATAGCTATGATTAGATCCAGGGTCAATCAAAATAGAATAACTTAATCACAAAGCTTACTATCCATCTCAATGATAGATGTCTGGTGTTTTTCTTTCCCATTTTCCAATGCTGCACAAATACGTTGAATACTCTGACTAACTTCGCCGACATTCTGCGCCTCCTATGCACTATATATCTTAGGCCTTCCACCCTAATTCTGTGGACAATATCTCCTAAGGTGATCCTCACCACATGTCCAACATTCCAACCAACCATTGCCCTCACCTCTATTTTTTTGTTGTTGTTGTGACCCATGTCCCTGTCTAGCTACATTAAATCTCTTTTGCGGAGCCACATTTTCTTTCACATCTGCATGCTGAGGCCTTGTCCTCTTAGGTTGCCATTTTCCATTACCTTTGTCCTTTCCTTTCCATCCATGATGAGATTCATTCTTACGCTTTGATTTTTCATAACAATGCTTGAGTTTCCAAATAACTTCCTCCAGTGACTGAGGCTCATCATACTCAATCTGATCTCTAAATACTAATGGTAAACAACTGACAAATATTTGAACTTTAGCGTTCTCATTAGTAATATATGGTACATACCTTAATAGTTCTATAAACTTGGTCATGTACTCTTCGTCTGTCATTGATCCCATATTTAACTCATAGAATTATTTAGCCTTACTATGGTAGTACCTTTCTGACAAGTACTTCTTCCTGAAAAGCCTCTTGAATTCCCGCCAACTCAAGTCATATGTCCTGATGTCTCTAACCCGCTTAACATCTTCCCACCAAATGTTTTCTTTACCTTTCAAGTTGAAGATAGCTATTCTAGCCTTGATGTTATCTATGTACTCATGAAACTTTAAGAATTTGTTCATCACAAGTATCCAAGCCTCTGCATCTTCCAGCTTCTTCACATATCCATCAAAAGTAGGTGGTTTTTCTTTAATGAACTCATCCAGCAAGTATCCCCTATCATTCTTCCTATAAGGATGATAACGATGATGATCATGATGTCTATCAGAACCGAAACTAGAATAATATCTATAATCATCACCCCTTCTTTCCGGAGTGTACAACAAACTGCCATCTCTCACTGTGTCAAATCTATCCAACCTGTGTCTACCAAGAGATCTACTACCATATGCTCCATTTATCCCATCCCCATGTGCATGGCTGATCCGAAGCAGCCCTTATCGTTGCGATTATGACAAACTCTGAAGGAGTATAACATTGACCTCTACTTGCTTCTCTTGTGTCTGTATTGTCCAATAAATATCTACCTTAGAACTCCTTATCTCTTCCTTCAAGCTTCTCAATGTATCGATCAAATCAGAAGTATGCCCCACACCATGTTGCTCATCTCACGCATAGGGATATTCTATGTAGTCTACCACCTTGCTAGTGATTTTATCTTTCTCTTCCTACAATGCATAATATGTTAGATAAACCAAATCACAATAAACCCACATACCTTAGTATAAATCGGGGAGGATACCTTGTCTACAATATCACCAAATCAGCTTGATACATGTATAACATAATCATAACAATAGATAGAAAGACACAAGTAAATGTATCAACTCATAAACAACACTCTAACTAGGGTCCAGTCATCAATGTAAGGCCATATCAACAATGCATGCTATGACCTCATGCATGACAACAATCATTACTCCATTATAAACATTGCTACATGCAACCGACAATATTCATAAGCGATGCCTAGCCAATTACAAATACACATAAATGCATGTAGTCGAACATAATTGATTAGTTATTGCAATCAACATACAAGACTGATACATGTAATCAAAATATTGAAAATGTAACCTATCATACAAGGATCTAATTAGGTCACATAAAATCAACATGTAAGACATGAATAACCATACATAGTCAGTCACATACTCATGTTAAATATTCTTCGCGAAATAAACAACAAATTCTCCATGATAACCATACTACAACCCTAATCCAGAATCAAGAAATTGCAACAAGTATATAAGTGT
Source organism: Pinus taeda (assembly GCA_000404065.3). Lineage (NCBI taxonomy): Eukaryota > Viridiplantae > Streptophyta > Pinopsida > Pinales > Pinaceae > Pinus > Pinus taeda. The sequence goes on from APFE031041373.1 coordinate 57,384, forward strand.
AAGAGATGCACATGAAACTGACATGCATGCATGACCACACATTCAACCCATCTAGTCTGAGAGTTGAACCATGCTCTGATACTACTCTGTATCACCCTCCTCCCACATCCACGCAAGTAACCATGCTAATTGGGGAAAACATGAGACGAGAGGCTACTATGATTAGATTCGACCTCCTAGGTAACCATAAGGAAGTGGAATTTATGGAACATCACACACAATCATCCAACATAATCAACAGAACCCTCAGGAGACAAGACAGTCACTCAGACAACCTATCCCTGGGTCCCACTGTTGTTCTGGACCTCTGAGGCCATACTTGCTCTCATAGGTCTTCCTAACAATGACTT
>APFE031041373.1:89293-107904 GCA_000404065.3 Pinus taeda
TATATATATATTTAGACAAAAATGTTGTATAATTATTATATCAGAAAGATAAAACTGTATATTTAGTGGATTGAGTATATATTCTGTTCAGTGGGTGCATTGTCAGGAAGATAGCAAAATACAAAAAATTAAAAACTTGATGGTTTTTTCCAGTATATACTTATTTCTGTACCTTTGTTATATATGCATAGTGGTGATGAGTTAGTATTATAACCAAATAACAAAAATGTTGCCATGAGCTAGAAATTTAGATCGAGATCTTGGAGCATATCAGAATGTTGACGATATTATATGCCCGACATTGTGAAGGGATGTGAATAGTATATAGTGGAATCAACAGAAATGCTCAGATGCCACATACCGCATGAAGATTGCAAACCTTTTTTTGATAGTTCATCCGCCTCCTCGTTTTGCAGAGACTTTATGTGTGAGATAGGGAAGAGATAAGGTTTCCATAGTGCTACAATCATGTTCATCCATCCAGAGAGGTTGTCATTTTTTATAGAATGTTTTTCAATGACGTGCTCTATAATGACTTTGGAGTCACCATATATATGAATTGGGCCAATATCCAAAAAGGTGCAGAAAATGAGAAGTCCATGGAGAGCCATGGCCTCAGCTCTGTTGTTAGTCCCCAGTCCACCATTCTAATAGATATAATACTGCAGGTCCTTTGCAATGTATATATAAACTCCGCAAGCACAAAAGCCATCCTTTGATGCGCCATCGAAGTGTGCCCGAGGGATGGAGAGCTGTATTGTTGCTGAAGAATGTTGAGACTATATTGGACGGGGAATATTTGGAAGGATTATTGAATAGAAAGGAATAATTTTGTCATATAAATGCCCAAAATCCTCTTTTCCATTTTCAAATATTCTTTTGTTTCTCCACTTCCAGATGAACCAGAAAACTATAAGTGGGATAGGCCTCTAGTCAATTTTCTGGGAACTCCACCATTGAAGAGCGTCCATTATATAGAAGTGTGGTGTGACAGAAAAACTGAAATGTGACACCAAAAGATTCCATAAGATCTGTGTGTTATGGCAGTTGAGAAAAATATGCATGTTGTCTTCCGATTATGAAAGGCAGATTGAGCATATGGTTGGCCTGTGCCAGTTCCTTTTCTGCAGATTATTCCATGTGAGATTTTTATCATGAAATACTAGCCATGAGAATAGAATGATTTTGAGTGGACAACCTGTTTTCCATAAGGTCTTGGGAAATATTCTCCGGGAGGCGTCCATTAAATATTCATTCATGGAGAGATATATATCCTTGACTAATACATTGGACTTTCCTTCCTTTATTTGCAGGCCAATGCTATCATTTTCCTTTGTTTTATAAAATCCCGCGTGCTTCATATCCCATATAATCTTGTCCCATATTTCAATTAAAGATTCATCAAGGCCCAGCTCTATGGCCGATTTCCAAATAGGAAAAGTTCCCTGCCATCCTTGTATGACTTGTGCCCAAAAGAACAAACCTTTCTAATGAAGGGACATGAGAAGTTGTTGTGGGATGGGGGATTCGGTCTGTACACCCAAGATAGAATCCAATCCAATTAAAACGTCGTTACTAGATTGTAGTTTCCATATCAGCTTCTTGAGGAAGTATTGAGAAACCTTTTTGAAACTTCTCCATATGGCCGATCCTTGGCAAGGGCCTAGTGATCTGTTCCTGTACCAATAAGTGATGTCTTTATTCCCAAAAGATTTCATTTTCATAGCAATACTCCAAAGGCTGTCTCCAAAAACAACTCTCCACAGAGATTTACATAGAAGGGCCATACTAAAACTGTGTAGATGCATGATGCCCCAACCCCCCATTTTCTTTGGGAGGGATATGTTTTTTAGTTTTGTGAGATGATATTTTCTCTTTTCTTTGCATCTTCTCCAGATGAAGCTGGCTATCACGCTGTTTAATTTTTTTATGATAGCAGAAGGGATATAATATAGATGTGCCCAATAAACTGATATTTGTGCAAGTACCGATTGGGAGAGTATCATCCTGCCCGCCAAAGATAAACATTTATATTCCCATCCCGATATTCTTTTATAAAAAATATTGATAATCCATGACTAGTCGGATATGGAATAGGCCGAGGGCTTTAGTTGGAAACCCAAATATTTCATACCTTCCTTGATAGAAATAGTTTGAATTCTGTACAACTGAGAAATATATTCCATTTCATTCATATTGACCTTCCCATAATGAAATGATGATTTTCCTTCATTTATGCATAATCCTGTAGCTCTTTGGAAGGATATTAATATCTTGTGCATAATAAGCCTATATTGTCTACAGAGCATACCAAATAGTAGGATGTCATCCACAAAGAGGTTATGTGAAAAATAGCATCCCCTTGATATATAAAGCGAGCAAATGCTCCCCGTATCCACAACTCTTTTTAGATGAACACTGAGTGTATCCATAACTAATATGAATAATAGGGGGGACAAAGAGCATCCCTGATGAAGACCTCTTTGAGCCAAGAAGAATGTAGAGGGACATCCATTTATGAGAATGGCAAAGTTGATTCCTTCAACACATGCCATAATCCATTTTGTACATTGATCATTTAGCCCGATCTTTATGAGAAAACATCTCAAGTAGCTCCAATCTAGGCAGTTGTAGGCTTTTCTGAGATCTATTTTAAGAATGGCCGCTCCTAACTTTTTTGTATGCATAAAGTGTAGGGCTTCTTGAGCTATAGCCACAACATCTAATATATTCTTGCCATTTAGAAATCCATGTTGTTTCTTTGAGAGATAAAGGGAGAGTTTTCCACGGATTCTTTCTGCAATTACTTTTGAGATGATTTTATAGATAGTATTGCATAGTGATATAGGTCTGTAATCGGCAAAAGATAAAGAGTCTCTCTTTTTTGGGATCAATGCTATATAGGTAGATGTGATGATGTGATTAATCTTGCAGCTTTGTCTGGTTTCTTCCACCATTCCTAATATATCATTTTTCACCATACCAAAGAAATGTATGAAAATGTCAATGGTCCAACCGTCAGGGCCAGGGCATTTATCATTTTTAAAAGATTTCATTACAGTAAATAATTCATCCTTCGTTACAGCAGCAAAGAGTCTTTCATTATCTTCTTCATCGAACATAACAGGGAAAGGTTTGATGCCCCACAAAATGTCATTTATCTCTCTGATGTCTTCCTGTTTATATGCCTTATGAAAGTGTTTTACTGCTTCTTTGGATATCTCTTCCTGTGAGTGCACTGTTCTGCCATCTTTGCACTTGATTTTCCATATAGAATTGGTAGTCCTCCTTTTGTTTGCAAACCGATGGAAGAATTTAGTGTTTTTATCACCTTCCTTTAACCAAGTGGCTCGGCTCTTTAAACGCCAAGTCCTTTCTTCAATGGATAATAATTGTTGTTTCTTTTTCTCAAGTTCCCACAGCCGAGAACGAGCATTCCATGAAAGGGGGTGGGCTGACATACTATTTGCAATAATTTCTAATTCCTTTTTGATCTCTTGTAGCTCTAGACGATTGACTATTTTTTCAGAGTCTGCCATTATTTAACTTTTTCCCGCAGCAATTCATCTTACCAATCAATTTTTCTGACAGGGAGCTTTCAAAACTCAAATCATTGGATTGCTAAGATTCGTGGATAATGTTGTTGAAAGATTCGTCTTCAAGCCATATCCTGTTGAATTTGAAAGGATAGTTCATCCGCGAATGTTGTTCAAACCATTGCAGTGAAATCGGACGGTGATCTGAAATAAAAACAGGAAGGGTATGAGAGCTCAGGATACCAAACTTTTCCATTAAATTTTCATGCATAATGAACCTATCCAATCTTTTCGCGATAAAGGCTTCTCCCGACCTTCCATTGTCCCATGCAGGAGATAAGGATTTTGGACAAACATCTACAAAGTTGAAATGCAACAGTGCTTCTCTGATTTTTTCACCAACTGGGTCCGCCTTTTTCCCCTTTCCCCATACCTCATTTGGTCCCAAAGTGCAGTTAAGATCACCGGCAATGATAAGCATCTCGATCTCCATAATACCAGATGAAAGGAATTCATTCCAATATGATGCTCTCTCTTTATAGGGTGCATATACATTTAGTATGTGATAACAGTCCGCACAACCCCTCTGCTTAGCGATTATCAAGATTCACCCTAGGCATTGGAACGTGATTGCAGAGATCCATCTCAGGTCCCACAGAACCGCCAAGCCTCCAGAGAGACCAACCGCCTCCGTAGCCGCCATATAGCAGGTTGGCAGCATGCGCCTGAAAAAAGAGATAGTGCCTTGTCTTTCATGCATAGTCTCTTGTATTAAGATCATCCTTAACTGAGTCGGAGCCGAGGGAAGTGTGTCGCAGGATTGCCAACAAAAACCGAACCAGAAAATTTTGAAACAGGCGTAATATCGTCAAAAGGAAACCAGTATAATGAGAAGTCCTAGTACCATAGAGAGTATCGCGAAACAGAAGCATCCCCTTGCCAAAGGGCACAGGGTAGCTAGGACCAGGCCAAAAATTCTGACTCAGGTGAAGGTGTGAATATGTAGAAAAACAGTAGACAGACTATGTCACGAAACTTTTATAGGTGTGTTAAGGCATGAGCAGGACAAGGGACAACCATGCATATGGTGCCACGTTCAGACAGGAAAACTGACCATTGGTAAGTGAATGGGGGGAATGTGGCAAGAGATGATTAAGATTGTCATGCAAAAGGTCTATAGAAATAGTAGTCTATCAGTGCACACCTGTGAGAAGATATGATTTCAGCTATAGGCCTGGCACATGGCGCCTTGAGAAGAAAAACTTCACTGGTTGGTTTCCATCGCCGCGTTCTTCCACTCCATAAATAAATTATATATATATGAATGAACTATTTTGGCCGAAGAGAGTGTGTATCCTTCTGAAGAGGAGCAAGATCTGTCGCAATCAGTAAAGTTTGTGTGTCCTTTCCTAATAGGAGCAAGAGCTATCGCAATCAAGATTTTGACAGAGATTGAAAATGGCCATGTCCAAGGTTGTGATGGTAGTTGGGTTTGTGGTGGCAATGATAACTGCGATGGCCATGAGAACAGAGGGTGGCGGGGGAGGCATATCTTGTGACCAAGTGTCGAGGGCGGTGGTTCCATGCTCCCGGTTCCTGCTTTTCAATGAACATAAGTACACCCGACTGTTGTACAGGTGTTAAGCGGGTTTACTCCAATGTTGAGTCCGCCACCCATAGACAGGCATTCTGTAAATGCATTAGTGCAAACAATGGTACAAGTCCAGATTACACCATTTCTAGGGTTGCATCTCTGCCTCGCGTTTGCAAGGTCACTAACACAGATTGTTCTAGGTAACTGAGATATTTGAGATATTTGAGATATAGGGTTGCATTTCTTTTTTTCTCGAGATACATGGAGAACATCATGGACATTCACTATTGGAGGCAGTGCAAGTCGATAGGCTACTGACCCAATCCTCTCAATGATACTGAAGGGTTCACAAAACTATGGTGCCATCTTGGCACATGATCTAATCCGCAAGGATATCTTCTTCGGTTTGATGCGCAAGTACACCTATTCCCCAACCTGGAACTCCATGAACAACATGTCCCTGTCTACATAATGCTTGTACCTACCCTGTGTTGCCTTTAGATTCTTCTTGATCACCTTCATTTTATGTCCCATGTCTACCAACATATTTGTTCTAATGAATACCCTACTAACTGGATCACTCCAACTAACAAGAGTGTTACAACTCCGCCCATATAATGCCTCAAAATGACTCATACTCAATGACTCCTAATAATTATTGTTGTATGCAAACTCTACCAAAGGGAGATACTTTTCCCACTTCCACCGTTGATACATCACATACATACTCAAAATGTCCTCCAATATCCCATTGACCCTCTCCGTATATCTATTTGTCTGCAAATGATAAGTTGTGATGAAGGCCAACTCTGTGCCCAAACCTGCAAATAACTCCTTCCAAAACTTGGAAGCGAACTTCACATCCTTGTATGACACAATATTCTTTGGAACACCATGTAGTCTAACAACATCTATGATGGACACCTGTGCCACATCACTAGATGAAAATGTAGACTTCACTAGAATGAAGTGTGCAACCTTTGTTAACCTGTCCATAATGACCATGATGGAATCATGTTGTTTCACTGTCATCGGAAACCTTGTGATAAATTCCATGGAAATGACCTCCCATTTCCATTCTAGAATCACAATCAGTTATAGTAATGCACCTGGAAGTTTACACTTTGCTTCACTTGCTGACAATTAAGGCATCTAGCCACAAACTCTGCTACATCCCTCTTCAAATTCGACCAATAGTAATATCTCTTCACCATTGTGAGTGTCTGCTGATAACTTGGGTGACCTAAATATGGTTTCACATGAAAATCCCTCAAGATAACCTTCTTGAGTTCATTGTTATCCGGTACATATATCATGTATTGAAACCTGACCAATCCATCTACTATAAGACGATAGTCAATGCCCTATGCACCTACACTTGTACCTGTACCTGTACTGCCACCTATACATGTACCACTACATGTACCTATACTGCCACCTATACATGTACCACTACATGTACCTGTACCTATACCTATACCTACACCTATACCTGTACCATGACCTGTTCCTGTACCTGTACTATCACCCTACTGCAACCTGTGCACAATCTCCATATATCTGACATCCTATTGTCCTACCTGCAAGATCCTATCCTATAAGTTCTTCCCATAGGAGCTTATAGCTACTAAGTGATGTACCCATACCCGTATACTAAGAACATATACCACCCTATTCTCTTTACCTTTGATGTACCTGATCTCCAAATCAAACTTGTTGATCATGGCCAACCATCTAGCCTCCTTGCCATTCAAATTCGGTTAGTAAAACAAATACCTCAACCCAATGTGATCACTCATAAGTACAAACCACCCACCAAGAAGATAATTCCTCCACATCTTTAGTGCATGTATAATTGTTTCTAAATCAAGATCATGTGTCAAGTAGTTATGCCTGTGCTTTTTTAAATTTTGGGACTCATAGCATACCACATGTCCATCCTACACAAGAACTCCACAAAGCCCTCTCTTGTAAGCACCTATGCATACCACAAACTCTTTGTCTAGATCTAAAATCAGTAGTACTGGTGCATGCATCAACAACTGCTTAAGTTGTTCAAAGCTAGCTTCACACTCCTTTGTCCATTTGAACTTCTTACCTTTCCTTTGCAATGATGTAATGGGATAAGAAATTTGTGAGAAGTTCTTGATGAACCTCCTATAATATCCAGGTAGACCCATGAAAGATCTCACCTCATCCACACTCTTAGGAGATACCCACTCCATGAAGGCCCTTATCTTCTCTAGATCTACTACAATGCCTTCCTTGGAGACAACATGTCCCAAGTAGTGCACCTCAGTCTGAAAGAAACTACACTTGTTGAGATTAGCATACAACTAATGCTCCTTGAGCAACCTCAATACCGTTGCTAAGTGCTCGACGTGCTCTTCCTCATTTTTAGAATATACCAGTATATCATCAGTGAACACAAAAACAAACTTATCCAAATATGGACATAACACACTATTCACCAAACAGATGAATGTAGCTAGAGAATTAGTTAAGCCAAATGGGACAACCACAAACTCATAATGCCCATACCTAGTCCTAAACAGTCTTGTAAATTTCCTCCTCTTTGATGCATACTTGATTGTATTCAAAATCTCAAGTCAATCTTCGAAAACATTGCTGCTCCCTTTAGCTGATCAAACAAGTCATTAATCCTCGGCAAAGGGTACCTATTCTTGATAGTCACTTTGTTCAACTGCCTATAGTCAATGCATAATCTAAGGGTACCGTCTTTCTTCCTCACAAACAAGATCGGTGCGCCTAAAGGTGATACACTTTGCCTAATTTATCCATTTTCCAACATTTCCTTCAACTGCAACTTTAACTCAACCAATTTAGGTGTACTCATCATGTAAGGTGCTTTTGATGCTGGAGCTGCCCCTGGCACTAACTTAATAGAAAAGTCTACCTCCCTGTGAGGTGGAAACTTTGTAATGTCCTGAGGGAGTACATCCTAAAACTGTTGCAACACTAGATATCTCTTCAACACATCTACATCCTCAACCTCCTTACCCTTATGACTAGAAATGTGTACTGCAAATAGCTTGCACCCTTTCTTGTGGCTACACTTTGCTTGCATTCTTGTCACCATCCTAATTGATGTGGCTTGCAAGACTCTTGGTTCTCCATTGTCATCGACACACTCAATAGCTTTTTCATAGCAGTCAACTTTGGTTCTATGTAGATACAACCAATCCATGCCCAACAACATACTACATGATCCAAATGGTACCACATTCAAATGTGTTTTTATAGGCATACCATTCAAACCAAATTCGCAAGCTCTTACCCAATGATGAGCTCTCTTCTTTGTAACTGTAGCCAACTGCACTAACCAAGACTCTGCATGCAATTCCTTATTCAAACCACACCTATCCACCAATTTAGGACTAACATAGCTATGATTAGATCCAGGGTCAATCAAAATAGAATAACTTAATCACAAAGCTTACTATCCATCTCAATGATAGATGTCTGGTGTTTTTCTTTCCCATTTTCCAATGCTGCATAGATACGTTGAATACTCTGACTAACTTCGCCGACATTCTGCGCCTCCTATGCACTATATATCTTAGGCCTTCCACCCTAATTCTGTGGACAATATCTCCTAAGGTGATCCTCACCACATGTCCAACATTCCAACCAACCATTGCCCTCACCTCTATTTTGTTGTTGTTGTTGTGACCCATGTCCCTGTCTAGCTACATTAAATCTCTTTTGCGGAGCCACATTTTCTTTCACATCTGCATGCTGAGGCCTTGTCCTCTTAGGTTGCCATTTTCCATTACCTTTGTCCTTTCCTTTCCATCCATGATGAGATTCATTCTTACGCTTTGATTTTTCATAACAATGCTTGAGTTTCCAAATAACTTCCTCCAGTGACTGAGGCTCATCATACTCAATCTGATCTCTAAATACTAATGGTAAACAACTGACAAATCTTTGAACTTTAGCGTTCTCATTAGTAATATATGGTACATACCTTAATAGTTCTAGAAAATTGGTCATGTACTCTTCGTCTGTCATTGATCCCATCTTTAACTCATAGAATTATTTAGCCTTACTATGGTAGTACCTTTCTGACAAGTACTTCTTCTTGAAAAGCCTCTTGAATTCCCGCCAAATCAAGTCATATGTCCTGATGTCTCTAACCCACTTAACATCTTCCCAACAAATGTTTTCTTTACCTTTCAAGTTGAAGATAGCTATTCTAGCCTTGATGTTATCTATGTACTCATGAAACTTGAAGAATTTGTTCATCACAAGTATCCAAGCCTCTGCATCTTCCAGCTTCTTCACATATCCATCAAAAGTAGGTGGTTTTTCTTTAATGAACTCATCCAGCAAGTATCCCCTATCATTCTTCCTATAAGGATGATAACGATGATGATCATGATGTCTATCAGAACCGAAACTAGAATAATATCTATAATCATCACCCCTTCTTTCCGGAGTGTACAACAAACTGCCATCTCTCATTGTGTCAAATCTATCCAACCTATGTCTACCAAGAGATCTACTACCATATGCTCCATTTATCCCATCCCCATGTGCATGGCTGATCCGAAGCAGCCCTTAGCGTTGCGATTATGACAAACTCTGAAGGAGTATAACATTGACCTCTACTTGCTTCTCTTGTGTCTGTATTGTCCAATAAATATCTACCTTAGAACTCCTTATCTCTTCCTTCAAGCTTCTCAATGTATCGATCAAATCAGAAGTATTCCCCACACCATGTTGCTCATCTCACGCATAGGGAGATTCTATGTAGTCTACCACCTTGCTAGTGATTTTATCTTTCTCTTCCTACAATGCATAATATGTTAGATAAACCAAATCACAATAAACCCACATACCTTAGTATAAATCGGGGAGGATACCTTGTCTACAATATCACCAAATCAGCTTGATACATGTATAACATAATCATAACAACAGATAGAAAGACACAAGTAAATGTATCAACTCATAAACAACACTCTAACTAGGGTCCAGTCATCAATGTAAGGCCATATCAACAATGCATGCTATGACCTCATGCATGACAACAATCATTACTCCATTATAAACATTGCTACATGCAACCGACAATATGCATAAGCGATGCCTAGCCAATTACAAATACACATAAATGCATGTAGTCGAACATAATTGATTAGTTATTGCAATCAACATACAAGACTAATACATGTAATCAAAATATTGAAAATGTAACTTATCATACAAGGATCTAATTAGGTCACATAAAATCAACATGTAAGAGATGAATAACCATACATAGTCAGTCACATACTCATGTTAAATATTCTTCGCGAAATAAACAACAAATTCTCCATGATAACCATACTACAACCCTAATCTAGAATCAAGCAATTGCAACAAGTATATAAGTGTAAGAGATGCACATGAAACTAACATGCATGCATGACCACACATTCAACCCATCTAGTCTGAGAGTTGAACCATGCTCTGATACTACTCTATATCACCCTCCTCCCACATCCACGCAAGTAACCATGCTAATTGGGGAAAACATGAGACGAGAGGCTACTATGATTAGATTCGACCTCCTAGGTAACCATAAGGAAGTGGAATTTATGGAACATCACACACAATCATCCAACATAATCAACAGAACCCTCAGGAGACAAGACAGTCACTCAGACAACCTATCCCTGGGTCCCACTGTTGTTCTGGACCTCTGAGGCCATACTTGCTCTCATAGGTCTTCCTAACAGTGACTTTGGACCAAACTTGCCAGTTCTGTGCCAACAACCTTAGGATTTAAGCCACTTTTTGAGGCCTAGAGCCTAGGCCATTGCCTAGAATGGAGAGAAAGTTGAGAATCAAGTAAAGTATAGGGAAATAATGATGCAAAAGTAAATAGTTGATCAAGACCTTAACCAGACCCCTACTAGCCATGAAAAGCATTTCGTCAAACATATCATCAACATGTAAATTACAGGCGTAAACAACATAATTAAGTGTAGGGATCTCATACTTATCTAAGAATCGCTATAAACCATTGTTCCATCATGTCATTTGTTTCATATTAATCTATTAGATCATAGACACATTATCCATTTATACTCAAGTAAAAACATACTGAGATCCATACATAGCCATTGTTATAAAATGTACATGTAACCAGCATAAAAAGAACAAAAATACAATAAACATAGCAGCCATCAAAATGCATATAAACACCAGTAAAATTACACATGAAAATGTATGGAATGAATTTCTCATTAATGAATACAATGAACCAACTGTTGATGGGACTACCACTTTCCACCCGACCATAGATTGGCTAAGCCAAGTCTCTCTTCAACCAATCACCCCTGTTACATATTCCATGCATGAATGTGTGACTCATAGAACACATCAAAAACACCAATAAATGTGGATGCCATAGTACTTCTCTGGCCACACCATGAGGAATTTGAGTGCCTCCTAGCCTCTCAAGATTTACCATGCATCTGTAGTCTGATCCAAGGATCACTAGGCCCTACACTGAGACATACTCTCCAGGCTTTACCATTCATTCCATCCTGGAATCACTAGGCCCAACAAAGATAAAATTCACCTCTTGGCTTTACCGTATATCCCGCCATTCACTGACAAGGGTTCCTAGGCCCATTAAGGCACACAAACTAGCTTTACCACAACCCACAGTCCGGTTCAAGGGTTACTAGGCCAGTGGCTTTATGCATCCTCAGTACGGTTCAGGGACCACTATGCCATGTGTTTTTCAAGTAAGAGGTCCACCCCACTCAGCTTTGAATCCAATCTAGCCATCCCACATAAACCAAATAAGAGAACCCATCTCATCAAAGCTATCAGGAAATGGAAAGGCTAGGCTGAAAATACTGTCGCACCTAGAAAAACCCATGCCATGGTAGAAAATAATCACATGCAATCCCATTCATGCAAAATCTAGCAAGGAAAATACACATGCAAGTAAATACCTACAATGAAGCCTATTGTAGTTTCTTGATTCTGCCTTTCCCATACCTGATCTTTTCTTCCTCTTGCCTTCTTTTCCTTTCTTGCTCCAATGCCAAAGTGCTCCAAGAAAACTCTAAGTGTCCAAGAGTATAAGAAAGAGATAATAATGAAAGATCTCCAAATCTAAACTAACAAAAGGTTACCAACTGATCCTCATAAGCCTTTTTATGAATGAGGCCTCTATTTTCTTCATTTTCCTCCTCACATGCAACTATGTCCTTTCACTTCCTTTTTCCCCTAATTTCTATTATTTTCATAAATAATTGTGCCAAAATGCCATTTTTCCTTTCCAAATCCTTATCCATTGCCTTTGTCAATTTCCTTAGCCATAAACAACCAAATGAACACCCCCTGGGATGTCTTTCCCAACATTCGGCTTGGAATAAGTGTCTCATTCATCCATGGTTATTGTTTTTAACTTTTATTAGATGAAATTTTCACCAGGGTTGTTACATTAACTTTAATCACTAGTTCCCTTGTGACGCTAAGCCAAGAAAATCTACATTGTTTAACACAAGGATTTCTCGAGTGGAAATTCCACCCTCATTTCTGAGAACTTCATGTGTCTCCCTAGTGAGACAGTTTGGGGAACTTAATTTAAAGTTTCCATTGGGCATATTTATAGTCATTTCCTTCAGTTGGAATGAGTTTCTCTTGGGTACAGGAGAGAAATTCATGGTGCTTGGAAGGGCCAACAAAAAAAGATATTTGAGCCAACCAATTAGCAGAGAATTCTTCCACAAAGAGGTTGGATTTTCTTGCCAAATTACAGGTCTGCTCGGGAGGCATTTGGGAGAGCTGAGTTTCTCCAAATCTTGGCTTACACATGGGTCTCATTGGGTAGTGTTGTATAGTCACTTGGGCAAGGAGAATATGTGGTGTGGTTATGGAGGAATAAGGGAAATTTGGGGAGGTAGTAACCTAGTGGGAGGGATATTTTCTAGGAACGTTTTGGAGCATTTTGTGGTAGATTTCATCTACAGCTAGATTTCATCTACAGCTAGATTTCCATCCAATTAGAAGTCCATGCACAAGTTAGGGGTCAACTAGGCACATTGGGACCAACTCGAACCCTTTCTGGGTTTCGAGGGGTTTAATGAGTAAAGGCCCTAGTTAAATTCTTATAGTTTTTTGGGTGCCTTTGTCGGAAAAAACACGATATTTTCTCTACCCATCAACATTAGTTTTCCTATAGTAGGGAACAGTTATTTGGGCGAACCATTTTACCACTTGGGTGCATGAGATTTTGTTGGGTTATTATAGGTTCCCTGCGAGGAAGCTTTGGTTAATTTCCCAAAATGTTCTTATCATATTAGAGGCCCAAAACATTAGTTCCATTCCAGTAGCAATAATAGTTTATTGGGTCGTGCGAGCTATCAGTTGCGGCCATTTCCAACATTTGAGACTACACCCTTCCACCTGGGTTTATGTTCTTACAGTAGTAAGCCCTGGTTTCTATGGTCCTCATCCTATTGTACTTGAATTATCAATATGAATTAATAAAATGGCTCAATTCATTTGCCTAGTTTTCTTGGTGTTTTAATAACGCATGTGTATTTTGTGATTTTATTGTTGTGGAAAAAAGCTTAGGTCATGTATCTAGTATTACTTTTATTTTCCTCATTTGGAACATTACAAATGTATTGAGCCTGAAGAACCAATGAATAACCACTCAAGGATCGCCAAATATTTGTAAGAGCTTCACTTCCTAGACATTGCAAAGTCAAGGACGAGCCAAATCACAATGAATTTTTCTTTATTATTAGTTCTAGGCTCTAGCCCCAATCTAAGAAGGAAAAGTGTGATGGTTTTTTAGGTGAAATATTTCTCCCACTCCACATACATTCCTGACATGGATTTTGGCTCCATCAAAGATGGCCCAAGCCTTTGAAGTATCTATCTTGGGCTCAATTGGAATTGTGTTCCTCTTCTTTAAGCATTTTTTGTTGGGTTCCTTCATTGCTATTTTTGTTTTATGCATCACCTACCATATATTTGGGACCTAACTATCAAAGATGGTTCTATTTTGGTGTAACCATATATGCCAATGAATAATACTATAAGGTTGGAAAAATGCTCCAAGGCTAGGTTTTTTTCCATTCTGAGAAGCATTACCCTAACAATTTACCCAACAATGTCCCTGCACAAGCCTCCTCAAATAATATCGTTCTACACAATACTTGCAAAAAGCACAATCCACGAATAGGTTTGTCAATGGGTCTTAATTATCATAGTAGAGTGGGCAAATTGTAGGCCCTTCCCAACCTCGTCTTTGAATATAGTTTTGTATGAGGATCCTATTATTTAATGCTAGCCATAGAAATAGGAATAAATTTAAAGACAATTCCACTTCCAAAAAACTTTATACCACTAAATGGGGTCTTACTCTACTTATTGTGTTACCATCACTTCATAAGCTATTTTGGTTGTCACCAACCCACATTCTTTGTTCATTTTCCACAAGAGTTTGTTCTAGTCTCTGCGTAGTCTAATTCCATTCTATGCAAGTGAAAAGACAAATTGTGTCCATTCCCATGCTAAATTTCCTAAGAGGCCCAGAGCATTAACTAGTTTTTAAGTTCTCAACGACATCTCATTAGCTCCAGGATCAACCACTTCATAAAGTAAAGAAAAACCTTTGTACTTTAATAATGCCACCATCAGATTCAAGGATATCGTTGAGGCCATCACCTCGTATCCATGAATCATTTGTTAAGTCTATTTTGCTTCCATATCCTATATGGTAAACAAAACCTTTTTTAATGATGTCAAATGTATATACCAACACCTTCCAAATGTTTAACACTGCCTACCATGAATTTGTCATTGATTGAACCCATTCTTTTAATTTTGTATTCTTCCAATATTTGTCTTGCATCAAACTTCCCCATAGGCTAGGATCAAGCATACTCCTCCAAAGACTTTGGCAGCCAAAACCTTTGCAAAAATAAAAATGTTTTTGAAACCCCATCCTCCTAATTTCTTTGGGATGGAAATATGTTTCCTTATTGCTAAATGCATATCTTTCTGTCTTTTTCCTTTCCAAAGAAAATGGAAACATAAATTTGTAATTCAATTCAAAATTTTCCTTAGTACACTAGACATGGCTAACTAATAAGCTAGGGTTGCTTCCAAAACTAATTTTACTAGGATCAATCGGTCTCCCGAAGGGATCCATTGGTTACACCAATGATTTATTCAGCCTTCCACTTTCTTTACCATCCAAAGCTAATAAACAACTCTTTCATAGTTACCCTTTAAATGATAGTCAAGATATTTTATTCCCTCATCTAAAGGAAAAAATGGAAAGAAAGAAAAGTTTTTAAATTTAAAATTAGACATTCAAGAACTCCATTAGTTAACATAATTGACTTGGAAGCACTAACTTAAATGCATGTAGCTTCACAATACAATGCAAATATGTTCCAGATACTTCTCAATTGTTCAATTGAGCTATGTCCAAATAAGATAACGTCATCAATAAATAACAATTGTAAGAGTTTGACTAGAGTGGATACTTGTATACCTTTGATTCTCCCTTCCCTTGTCGCCTAGTTGAGAAGAAGAATTAAGCCTTTCTCCACTAACAAGAATAGAAAAGGTGAAAGTGGACATCATTATCAAATCCCTCTAGAGGCTTTAAAACACTGAGTTTGTATGCCATTGACCAATATTACAAAGTTTGTTGAAGTGACACAAAACATTATCCAATAAGTAGTATAAGGAGACAAACAAATTTGTAGTAAAACTAATCTCAGGAAGACCCAATTAACTATATCATAAGCTTTAACTAGATCTAATTTCATCATAAACCCTAGGAGCTTCTTGAATTTCATACTACGTAGTCCTTCTTGTGGTGAACCAATAGCATCAAGGATTTTTCTATTTGTCAAGAATCCAATTTTTTACTTAGAAATACCTTTTGAAATTATTCCTTCAAACAATCAACTAGAATTTTTGAATTCAACTTGTATAGGAAATTACATAAAAATATGGGGTGAAACTCTGTGAAATATCATGGATTGGTCGCCTTTGGAATTAATGTTATGAAAGTAGCAATGAATGCCCCTCGGGTTCTTCCTACCACCCAAATATTTGTAATGACACCAACTAGATTCTGAGCTAGGAGGTGTAAGAACTCTGAAAAAAATTCCATTGTCAATCCATCTGGTCCTAGGCTCTTTTCCTTCTTGGATTTTTTAAGAACTAACACAAATTCCTTATGCGTAATTGGTTTCTTTAGAACCTCAATGGAGTCATTATCAAAAATTCAAGCAAAAAGTCCAATGACCTCCAACTATGCTTCAATATTAGGAACCTATGATTCCTGAAATAAATTTTGGAAGAAACTGAGACCCAAATAACTCAAACTTGCTTGTGAAGAAATAAGCCTAGCCATCTTCCCCATTCATCTCAATGTTGGTCACCCTTCAGTGTTCCATAAAATTATGGAAAAACTCAGTTTTATTGTCCCCCTATTCAAGCTAGAGAGCTTAATTGTGTAGTCGCCAAGTCGCTTCCTCCTCATCCATTAGTGCTTTTTTCTTACCTTTAAGAATTCAAACTTTTTCTAGTCCCTTCTCTGAAAGTATTCCAGATGGATGAGTTCTATATAATTTGGCAATTTGAACCTCTAACTCCTTGATCTCCTTCTTTTCTCTTTCCTGACAGGCCTGGTCCCATATGATCTCCTCTCCTTTCAACCTTTTTAGGTTACAAATGAAGTGTTTGATCGTGGATTTTGCACTTGAAGAATAAAAAATACACCCAACCAGATCTAACTAGATTAGAGAAAGAACTTTCTTTGATATAGTGAGAGTTGAATTTATATGATGCTTTTTTTTTCTTTCTTCCCTAATTGTAAAAAAATAGGGGTGTTATCTTAAAGTCCTTCGGAAAATTCACCTATCTAGCATTTGTAGTGCCTCACTATTTCTAGTAAGTGGTCAAACACTAGAAAATGATCCAACATTTTTGTGATTCCTTGAGATCTTGCTCTCTTCTTGTACCACATTGGCTTAATAGACATTGGTTCAATGTTGAACAACCTTAATTCTACTTGTAATGTAATAGAATACTAAGATAATGGATATGGTATGGAATGAACACCCCAATGTTCCCGATCTAAGATGACAAAGTTCAAATTTCCTTCTACAATACATAAAGGATTTGACAACAAACTTGATCCTTTGGTCGGTTCCCAGAGAAATTGATGATTCTGGTAAGGGCCATAACAATTCAAAATCTTGAAATGAACCTGACCCAACATGGCGAAACCTTTTAACACAATTCCAAAGAAATTTTATTTTCAATAATTTCCCAAACATATTTATTCCTTCAATCCCATCGACCAAATAACTTAGAAATTCCTGCCCTTTCTTTGTGAGCTTTATTTTATTATTTGTTTTTAAATTCTATTTTTATTTATTTTATTTCTATTTCTATTTACTTTATTAATTTATTTCTTATCTTTTATTTATTTAATCATTTTTCTTTCCTATTTCCTATATTATATTATTATATATATATTATATATATATATATAATATTTTAATTATTGTTTCAAATTATTTCCTTTAATAATTTCTTTTGACTAAACTTTAATAATGTTAATATTATTAAATAATTAAGATAAATGATCACTAAAAACTATTGTTAAAGTTAGTTTTTATTAAATAATATTATTTTCATGTTAATTCTCGAAGTTGATGCATCCTATGGCTACTTTACCTTGGTTTTGATGAACCTCATTGGTAGGTTCCAAACATTGACCATAAAAGTTCCAAAGGTTGATCATAAAATTATTTCACCTTGATCTTGAAGATGAACCTCATTAATAAATTCTAAAAATTAACCACAAAATTATTCAATTCAAGTAATCCAAAAAATAATTTCAAACATCATTATGAATTTCAAAAATCTTAAATCAAAACTTAAAAATTACCAATTTCCTATTTTTTTTTTTTTTATAAAATTAAAACAATCCTTTTTAAAAATAGTTCATTTGTACCGTAAAAAGTTAAAACAATACATTTTTATATTTTCCAAAGTCCCTTTAGAAATAGAAACCGAGATATAATCGAAAAATACAAATTTTTACACCACTAAATACCCCTTTAAATAACCAGTACCTACACCATCGCGAAATTTGTTTTCCCATTTTACCAAACAATCAACTTTCCCATAATTATTTGGTTCCATGTAAAAGCCTAAATATTTTCCAGGTCGTTAGAATTTAAAATTATTTATTAAGAAGTTACGATGTATTCATGATCATTTAATGAATGATAGAGTATATTAAATATTTATATATCTGGTCCAATATCACGATTATTTGAATTTATATAAATAATAGGAAGGATCAAAACTACACCAAATGATTAAACTAATAAATTAATAAAAAAGGGAAAAGTTGTTATACAGCGAAGGTACCTAAATAAATTAAAAGAATTAAGAACTGTGCC
>APFE031041374.1:0-13796 GCA_000404065.3 Pinus taeda
TCCCACTTTTAGCTTAGAGAATGAGATTTATAAGTTAAAAATATCCATCCCTTTGACTGAAATCATGAAAAACGGCAGCTATAAAGGACAGATTTCCAAAATGTTGAACTTGGACCCAACGTATGACATGGTAAACGTGGAAGATGATCAGACTGAAATGATTTTTGGGCCAGCAACAAATGGTGAGTCTCCCAAGAGCGAGGTACCACCATTCTATATCAATTTACGATTGCATGAATTTGTGCTACACAATGCCATGTTTGATTCCGGAGCCTCTCATAATCTCATGCCCAACGCTATCATGGACAAGCTTGGTCTGGACATCACCCGGCAATATCATGATCTCTATTCATTCGATTCTAGCAGAGTAAGGTGTATAGGGCTCATCAAAGACTTAGTTGTGAGTTTGGATCAGCTTCCTATGAAAAATGTGCTGATGGACGTAGTGGTAGCAGACATTCCTCCAAGGTTTGGCATGCTTCTTTCTAGGTCTTGGGTGGCGAAATTGAAGGGGACACTACAGCTGGATTTCTCCTATGCAACAATCCCGGTGTTTGGACAAATGAGGAAACTATATCGGGAACAAAAGATGAAGTACATGATCACAAGCAAGGAGAAACGGATCAATCATCCTGTAAACTATGTGCATACAGATTTAGAGTCTTTTGTTTTGTTTTCAGATAGTTTAAATGAAATAGATAGTCAAATAGTAGAATCAGATGACATTCCAGAGATAACAGAAAATTTTAGAGAGATTTTGAAAAAAGAAATACAAGAAAAGCAACAAAATATTGGGCAATCAGTTGAGAACAATGGACAACAAACAAACAATGGACAACAAAAGGATTTTCAGCACTTGCAAGAAGAAGAAGAAGGCTTATGGACCATGGATTTTGATGGAGCAGTAGGGAATGATGGATCTGGTATTGGCATTTGGGTACGCAGTCCTTTCTCCGCCCCAAACAAAGTACCTAGCAGCGTGAGAGTTTGCTCCTACAAGCTGGCCTTTGAATGTTCCAATAATGAAGTTGATTATGAAGCTCTGATTGCTGGCCTGAAAATTGTTAGAAAGCTGAATGCAAAGAGGATTTCAATATATGGCGACTTCGAGTTGGTAATAAAACAGATCAAAGGTGAATATCAAGCAAAGCATCCTAGCATGTAGGCCTATCGAAATGCAGTTTTGGACATCTTGAAGTTGTTTTCCGAATACACTTTGACATGTGTGTCAAGGTAGCGAGCAGCTTGAAGATCCCCATGAACTTGAGCAACAAATTTGAAATCCATGTCAAGCACTATCCAACCATTCCTGACAATCAACGACGTTGGCAAGTGTTCCAAGATGATGAAGAGATTAAGGATTTTCTGCTCAACCAAGGCAAGTTCAAAGAAACCTTAATCAATGTGGAAAACGATGAAAGCAAAGGGAATGGTACAGAAGAAGTGCAGATCAATCAAATGGACGTATTACAGCTGAAGAACAACATCATTCCTAAAGGCTTGATACCCCTTGAAGAACTTTTAGATCAGGATGACGTTGCCCGCAAGCCAACTTTGCAGCCCACGGAGAAAGGTGTAGAAGAATTCAACATCGGTACAACAACAAATCCAAAATTGGTAAAATTGTCCAAGACACTACTGCCAAAAACCAAGGACAAATATATCAATTTGATGGATTCATTTGCAGATGTATTTGCTTGGGACTATTCAGATTTGAAGACCTATGATACAAATATCATTCATTACACCATACCTATCAAGCCCAATCAAAAACCATTTAGACAAAAGCTGAGAAGGATCAATCCAAAGTTGCTGCCATCCATTGAAAAAGAGGTAAATAGGTTGTACAAGTCAAGTATCTTTGTGCCCATCAGATTTTTAGATTGGATTTCTAATTTGGTACCCGTAAGAAAGAAGACCAGTGAGACCCGCCTATGCATTGATTTCAGAAACCTAAACAAGGTCTCATTGAAGGACAACTATCCGCTGCCCAAGATGGACCATGTACTTCAGTGAGTAGTGGGGGCATCTCGTATGTCACTGCTGGATGGTTATTCCAGATATAATCAATTTGTTGTCCATGAAGATGACAGAGACAAAATAGCATTCACCACTCCATGGGGAACATTTCACTATGCCAAAATGGCATTCGATTTGAAGAATGCAGGTGCCACATTTCAGCGTGCAATGGACGGGGTGTAGGTGAGCGGGTGGGGCATGCATCTTGTGTTGGTAAATTTGGCATTTGTGACACTTGTGGACAACAAGAATGAAATCTTTGAAGATAGACGACTAGAAATAACCAACACAAAGGATTTTCTGAGCTGTAGCGTAACTAGACATATGACCACCACATGCCCCTGAGTGGCAATCATTGAGAGCTCTTTGAACTTCCTCGATCGTGACACATCGGTGAAGGATGGAATCGACGTCAACATGGTATAAAGTATTTCCAATAACACGGGAGGGTTGGGAATGATGTCGAATCCTTCAACGATCATCCTTGGTCAACGCAGGCTAGAACATGGAGGTTTCGAGATACACGATGATATCACCGAACCATGGATCAAGGGTGCTAATCAGGAAAAGGGTCTCGTCTGAGAGTTGTTCATCTGCACCCATAGGGAGAGCTTTGGCAAGAAGGGAACAAATCAATTCAACGAAAACAAGTGACTTCTTAGATTTGGCCGTAGTGAAGACCAAATGGAATTCTTACAGGATAATGATCCATTTAGAATACTTTCCCCCTAGTAACTGATAGGTCAAGATATAGGTCATAGGGTTGCATTCAGAAATCACTGTAGTCATACGTAAAAGAATATAGTGTTGAACAACCTAAACGACAACCAAAGCCAACTTCTCGACATGTGCATAACGTGTTTCAGTGTCAAGGAGATTCTGACTAAGGTAGTAGATCACATGTTCACCACATTCATCGTCATCTTGAACCAACACCATAGCAATGGTGCTAGGGGCTCCGACTACGTAAAGGAAGTAATATTGACTATAGTCCGACAGATGCAATAGAGGCGAATTTATGAGGACGACCTTAAGATCATCAAAACATTTTTGGGCCACCTAGTCCCATGCAAAGGGCATTCCTTGTTGGAGCAACCGGGTAAATCTTGTAGCTATCCCGACATAGTTTGGTATAAAACGACAAAGAAATTTGGCCTTTCCTTGTAGGTTGTAGAGTTGGTGCAGTGAAGATGGAGGGGGTAAATTTACAATGGTCTTGACTTTTAACGGTTCTAGCCGAATTCCATCCTTGGAGATGATGAAGCCAAGGAGTTGTCCTGATTCCATGTAGAAAACACATTTGTGTGGATTTAATCGAATGTTATAGTGTCTGCAGCGTAAAAAAATCTGCCGAAGATGGTCTGGGTGGTCTTGGCGCTTACAAGAATGGGCAGGAAGGTCATCCAAGTAAGGCTGAACAATGTTGTGAATATCATTAAACACATAGGACATTACCCATTGAAATGTGGCTCCAACATTTTTGAGGCCAAATGGGAGCTTCTTATACATGAATGTACCCTGTGGGCAAATAAAGGCTATCTTCTCTTGGTCAGCCGGTTTGATATTGATCTGGTTATAACCAGAAAAACCGTCCATAAAGGAAAAGACCTCGCTCCCCACACATTCATAAATGATTTGATCAATGAAGGGAGTAGGATAGTTGTCTTTAGGACAAGCACAATTAAGATCTTGATAAACCACACAAACGTGGATCATGCCTTATTTTTTAGTCACCGGGACAATATTGGACACCCAGTCTGTAAGGGGGATGGGATGATGAATCCGACTTTGAGAAGATTTTCAACTTCACCCTTAATAGTAGCGACTTTCCTAGGTTGCACCGGGCGAAGTCATTGGTGAACGGGATTCGCGTGCGGATACGTTGGTATTTCATGCACCACAATGCTAGGATTGATGTCAGTAATTTCTTTGTAATACCATGCAAACACATCATGAAACTCCTAAAATAGATGAGTATATGTCTTGATCTCATCCGGAGAACAAGATACCCCAATATGAACATGTTCAATACACTGGGTTTGATAGAAATATCAATCAGTATCGTTTGGGTAATATTACCCAAATTTCCATCCGACCATACTTCATGAGTAATAGTCGGTGGTGGAAATGAAGAAGAGGACTCTTCGAAAGCAGTAGACATGACCGTCGGGCGAGGCATGAACGAGGAGCGATGATGGGTATCGATCCATGGTGGTTCCTCGAGAGACATGACTTCCATGATACCTTCATCGGCGAGGAAGGTATTGGCTAAGGGTTCAGATGATTCCAAAGTGCCAAGCCAAGGGGATTGGGAATACATATCAAAAGAGGTCTGCGGCATTTGAGAATCAGAGGACGCTGAGTTTGAAGCCAAAACAATTTCCACACAATTGACTTCAGTGGGACTAAGCGGCATGACCTCACCCCAAACATCAATAAGATTTGGTGCACGTATGACCCAGGGATCAGATTTGATTGAGACCCTATTGACAGAGGAAACATGAGGAGGTGGGAGTGGAAAAATTCTCATTAAGGAAGAATTTTTGAAAAGTCTTGCCCCCACACTCTCATAGGGAGCACCAGAGTGCTTGACGTACATAAGGTTTCCAGCTGAGGAGGAAGAAGCAAAGAAATACAGCTAATCAATAGTGAAAATATTCCCTTGATGGGGAAAACGGATCACATGAAACAAAAAGGAGGCCATGGAATGCATGGAATGAGTCCAACTTCGACCGAGTAGAAGACTATAATTGAGATTGGCGTCAACAATCTCTACTTTGACTTGCACTGTCTTGCCTTCGAGGGTGATGGCAAGGTTAGGTAAGACACTGAAGGGTTGTGAATCATGCCCATCAAAAGCTTCGAAAGTGTTCGAAGATTGGTTTAGTGCAGGGGGACCAATAGCCTTCCAACATGCAGTTGACATGATGCAAGTGGAAGCACCTTCATCTATGACAGTGCGATGGATGGTCTTCTTGTTAATGATTACCTGAATAAGAAAGGCAAATTGATGAGGGAGCCATGCAACATGGTTCTCCATATCGAAACAGATCAAATTAGAATCGGTGGAATCGATGCCCCTGATAGCCAATAGCAAAGATTTCCGCTGTGATGGGCAGCTTTGGAGTACCTCGAGAGACGACATGGCTGACGGTGCTTGAGCCAAATCCTCAACAATATTATAGTGTTGAGCAGCTTGGGCATTGTGATTATACGAGGATTTTTGCAGCACATCTCGAGAGGGGGGTCGCGTAGTGGAATCGGGGTTAGGGTGCACGATTTGCAGAGGGCCAAAATTCAGGGTGGAAGAAGAAGGAGCAGCTTCTTTTTATTTCATAGATGTTGAAGCTGGAGTTTGATAATCTTTTGATCCGGTAGCCACATTAATGGGTGTGCTCATCATGAACACTTGAGATCCAAAGGAAGTAGATCGGGGTTGGTCTACCATTTGAGTATGCTGAGACGAAAATTGCTCTTTAAGGACAGCAGGGGTCCCTTTGAGCAAGTGACTAACTTCAGATCATTGTGGACAATCCTTAGTATTGTGATCCTCCTCACAAATGAGGCAAGGATACTTACATTTCCGTTGCGAAGATTCGTGAGTAGATGATCTACGAGGACCTTGTTTCGGGGCATCGGCTTTAGCTTTACCTTTTCCTTTCTTTTTCCTTTCGAGGATTTGTCTGCTATGGTAGACTGGATAGCGTGGACCTCTGAAGTTTTACCAGGGCCTGGAGGATTTTTAGATGAATTATTAGGAGCAACATTCAAGACTAAATTCTGTTTGGAAGAAGTTTTAAAGGGGGTCTGGGATACTGAACCAATAACTCCATCAATGGGAGGAACAACTGGTGACTTTGATGCTGCGGGATCGGATGATGGCCACAGAGCATTGCGTAACAATTCGTATAAGGTGCCACACTGAGAGTAAACCAGATCCAAGTACTAGGCACGGGTAATGGCTTGCTCTTTAGTGATGCATCCACCCATATCTATATCACGAGCAATTGGGGCCACAAACGATTTGGTAAACCATTCAGTGAGCAACTGATCAACTATCTCGAACTTGATCAGGCGACATCTACGTCTCCATTCATGGATATTATCAGTTTCGAGGCGTCTTTCCATTGCTTCAAATTCACAGATCCAAAGTCTCTCTTCTTCTATTTAAATTTATGCTTGATCTTGACAACATATCGATAGGCAACACCAACTGAGGAGATTTCTAGGAAATCCCTCTTGTCCTAGATGTACTTGTGTAGACAGTCACGGTACTTGAGTACCAAATTCAACTGAGAATCCTTGATACCCAACTTCCTACGAAGGGTATGGAAAATATTTGTGAAATTTGGCACATCTTGGTCCCTTCCTTGTTGCAACGTGGTCCACTTTATGTAATTATCTTCTTATCTCCTAACAGGGTAATATTTTCCTTGATGGCATCTCAGAAATAATTTGAGGTGGGTGCGGGTGAAAGAAATGAGGATTCCCTCTCATCCTTTTGTTCATAGTAGGTTTCCCATCAGTCCTTGACATGTGGGGTATCTTTGAGGAGTGAAAAATTAGTATTTTACCAATTGGAAAAGCCATACATCGAAAAATATCCTTTCAACATATTTAACCATGTATCTACGACGTATGCATCTATCTGACCTTCAAATATGGAAATGTCAAAGTTAACTTGTACCTTAAAAAGAGTCGTGCCTCCAGAGTGGTTTTTGGATGAAGATGCATCACCCGTGGGCAGCCTCTAAAGGATTTGGGAAAATTTATCCATCATCACGTTCCTTTGTCGCTCGAGGGATTCCTCGAGCAATATTCTGAAAGGATCTCCTACCCCCTTGTCTATCTTTTCTTTTATTATGGGAGGCTGTTGGGGTTTGCAAGGTTGGTCTTGCAAAGGTTCAACTAGTTCGAGCGCTAACTCCTTATACCTTGAACCTGCTGGGGACATTCAAAGAAAAAAAAATAGTAGACCGCTCTGATACCACTGATCTAGACTTATTCTGGAATGCAACAAAATACATATATACACATAAACATGGAGATACAGTAGAAACCAAACTTTATTTCATTAATATCAAAGAACTGAAATATGCTTAGATATAGAATGGAAATAAACTAGCTCGGGCAATGGTAGCTTATCTCTGAGAATATATGTGGTGGCTACATGCGTCTGAACTGTGTTACAATGAGGCTCAAGGGCTTTTTTATTGTTGAACAACAAGAAAAAACCCTCAACAACCAAAACCTTAACCCCGGGAGATGAAACGCCAAGAGTTTGTGGGCTCGGTTAGGGTTAGTTGGGCATCCAACTCCCGAAGTCATAACTTAGTCATATGATGTCCATTTGGCATGTACAATACCTCATTGGAATTATCTCTTCGATTACTACAAGATTTTATGTGGGCCCTTCCTTATGGCTACTAGCCTACTTCATACCTAAAAAAACATCGTTTATGGGGTTAAAACAACTCCAGAAGTTTAGGACCCAAAAAACTGCTTAAAATAAATGCTACTATAATTAAGGAAGCAAACGAAACAGAGTGGAGGTCTAGGTGGAATAGGCGAGTGGCCACCAATATCCACCTGGATTAATAAACTTGTAAGTAGTTTATTTGTTGCAGTTAAACATGATCCAAAACTATATTCTATAAGATGTTCGAGGGATCCTTAATTTATTTATTATGTCGTCTTTGACTTTAACCTTGACTTTATCAATGCACTTTGAACTTGGAATGATGTTCTCTAGCAATACTTTTTAACCTATCTAGTCATGACCTACCTATAGGAGTGTGATAGGATCTTGGGAGGCCATTATCAATGATTTCTTTTGAATAGAGCTATGTATTAATATATTGAAAGTCCATGAAATGCTCTAACATGTTAAACATATCAAGCAATTTTGAACCTCTTTCCAAGCCCCTTTTCTAGTGTTAACAAGAAGAATACAATTGGTGTTTTCAATTATATATATATATATATATTCAAAATGAGTCACAATTATGAGCAAAAACGATTAAAGAACCTTGAGAGATTGTATTGTAAAGAGAGAGTCGTTTGAGAAATCTAGTGATAGAGGTAAATGAAGAAGCATGCGTAGGCATATCATAGCAAGAGAAATAAGCATTTATAAAATATTGGACCGAGAGAATTAAAGATGAAACATGACTATAAGTTCAACCCTATTATATATGAATTACTCAATATAGTAAAAACAATGGACCCTTTTTTCGTCCTTTTCACAATTGATCAAATTTTAACATTCCTTAAGCTATATTATTTTGTGCTTTTAGAAAGCAGTACATTTTTTGAAATCTAATGTTATACTGTCAGCTCAGGTTTGAATAAGACCAATGAAATAAGATTATTAAAGGTAGAAATATTTTCCAATAAATAGAAAGTGATTAAATAACAATTAATATTTAATGTCTTCTTCAAATATTGATTTATCCTCTTGTTTATGTTAGTACTTTGCAATCATTTTGTGGGTATTTGTCATCTTTTTTGTTGAAATTTTGAAGAAATTTCAAGAAAAATCCTTTCAGTGTTGTTGTTGAAATGATATGCTTATAAACAACACCTTATGTTCTACCATGTTAGGATAATTTTAGGGTTTTAACATATGAATCAATGGTTTTTGGGAAATTTTAATATATTATCAAGGAAATTTGTTTTCAGGGTGATGGAGATTTTATTGTAAGTGTTCAATGTAATTCTAAATTAAGATTTGTGATTCAATAAATCATTTGTGCAACATGATCATTTTCTTTTTAATATGATAAATATGTGAAAGTTTTTAATTGTCAAAGTGTTATTTAAAAATAATTTTAATCAATATTTTATTGGTGAAAGGTTAATCTATTATCAAAACATCATTATTGAAAAGCAAACTTTTAAACATAATGCTCTTTTGAAGAAAAATATAAAAACTAAAACATAAAAATCAAGCATAAGAGAAGTTATCCTATAATTTCGTCACGTCTCGTACCTCCGACACTATTATGGGCTACAACAAAAACTCGATGTCAAATCCGAGAATCATGCACATGCCATTTAGCCTACACAACGTTTCCAATTCAAAGTGAAACATGGAAAATGTATTTTTGAGGCACCAGTGGATATTGGTGTATGTGTATTGATGTGTTTTACATATCATTTTTAACTTATAAATTAATCAATAATGTATATATATATATATATATATATATATATATATATATATAGTATATATATATTCAAAAAAATAAAATTGTAATTAATTTTAAATATATTTTAAAATATTATAATATTTAAAATTTATAGTAATTTTAAAATTTAAATAAAAATTTCAAATATTGTTTAAACATTATAGAATTTAAAATATTTATTTAAAGATTATCTTTTTATAATTTTCATATACAATAAAAGTTAGTAGCATCTTGTTATTGGAATAACCTAGGTTGGGTTGCATATCCTCAAAATCCTAAAGATTCTTATTATTATGATAAATATTGGACCTAGCAATTTAGCATATCACATGGTGAACTATCTGTGTCCTATATTTTTATTATTCCAACTAGGAATGAATTGAAATATTTGGTACATTCTTTCTTATGTTTAAGAGAGTTCAACAAAATTATTGATCAATTATATAAGAATACTCTTTTTTAAGAGATGTCATTCTTCTATTTAAAATGATTATTATTTATAACTAAATTTGATATAATAATAAATTTTAATAATTAAATACTCTAATGACTTACTCTCAATTTACACATATATATCTTCAAATTAAAAATGACACAATAAATCATATCATATTTAAAACTCTTCCTATTAACGTCGTATATGTATTATTTCAATTAAGATTTAAAAGAATGTAAATTAAAATTTATTTTTTTGTTGAGATGGTGAAATCTGTAACATTAATTTTTATTCTAATAAGCTTGTGAACTGGTTTTTTTTGGCATAGTTTGTACGGTGTTTTCCTTAAATTAAATACTTTGTAACTGTTTTATAAAGGCATTAAGATTTAATAAACAATTTATTGAGATGAAATTTAATATAAATTAAAAAGGAAGAAGAGTGAATTGATTTATCATGGTTTTTTGTTGAATGATTTATTTTAAATGAAATTTAATATTACTTGAATTTATAATTAATATATTTCAAGGGAGAATTTTTCAAAATATAAATATTCACATGAAATGGTATTTAAATTAAAAATATGTTTAATTAAAAATATCTCAATTTGTGTAATATCATAAAATTATAACAAAGATAACTAATGTTCACCTAATTTTTTTCATCTTTAAATATCACTAACTAAATTTAAAAATAGATAATGCAATGTTTACATGCAAACTTTATTAAATAAAATATAACTAAACTTAAACTGCATCTTGTAATAATTAAATTATCAATTTTTTCCTTAAAAAAGTTATAAATCTTAAATATATCTTTTAAGATAAAATATAGCCAAACATTATCAATTTTATCATAAAAAAAAAATTATAATGTTAAATAAATATTTTTAGATAAAATATAGCTTTTTTTATTATTCATAAATAGAAACAAAACATACTTCAACTAGTTGATTCTTTGATTATTAAGAAAAATTATTTAAAAAAAATCATTATACACTGCTAATAATAAATTATAACTCAGTGATTGAAATAAATCAACTTGTATGTCATTCTATAATTATTAAATAAAAATATTTATAATAATTTTTGAACAACTTCTCTAATTGATATAAACGAGCTATATATATATCATATATGCTTTTGCATGAACTATTTTTAATCTTAAGATTTTATAAATAAGGGGCAAAGCTTCTCTATTACATGTTACATTTCATTACAATTGCAAGATCAAAATTGATATTACTCCTTGTAAGTGGGAATTCATTACAAGTGCACAACCAAAATTGAAAATACTCCTTGTAAGTGGGAATTCATTACAAGTGCACAACCAAAATTGAAAATATTCCGTGAAGTGGGAAGTGATGGAGATGGATTCCAATCCTACAGAAACATCTCATACTTTGATGTTGTGGCGAGGATGGACAGGTTTTTCAAAAACTTCTGCCGAGAGATTTTAAAACATTTCACTGCAACGCAACAACAAGAGATCACTCAAGGTGATGGAATGGAGGTTTTAATACGTGATACAGATTGCCGCAATGGAAATCCTGGGGCAACAACTCGATTTATGTTCAAGCAATGGCTAAGAAGTTGCTTATGATTATGCAGAAAGAAAGGGTTGGAATGATTATGCAGAAAGAAAGGGTTTGAGGGTAAGTGATGTTGTCATATTCTGGTGGGACACTAATGTTTCTATGTTTTCCATCACATATTTGAGATCAAATGGCTAGAGAAGACCACGTCAAATAGAAATAGGAGCAGCAGCGCATAATGCAGATAATGCAAATATTGTAGTAGGCACTATCAACAATATTGGAACTTCAAATGATAGCATAAAATCAAAGAAAAGAGAAATGGAAACATGGCAGTTGAAGAGCCAGCAAAACAAAAGGCACAACACCCGCAGCAACAGCTCAGTTCAAAAAGATAACGCTAGACCGTAATTGTTAGGATGGACCCAGTAGTAGTTTTTCTTTCCATTTAACAATTAAATTTATTTTACTTGTTCGGATGGACCCATTTTTTTTTTCAATTTATCAGTTAAATTTATTTTACCGAACGTAATTGTTCAAACAGACGCAATTTTTTTAATTCCAATTTATCAATTAAATTTATTTGAATTTCAAGTATTTGCATCATTGTTGGATTTCTTCGCATAATGGCGCGGTGTTGATATTTCGCTATGTTGTGTATATTGTGCTCTTATGTGTACCCATCATATTATTGGCTTACGATATTTTGGGGTGTCATATTATCGGATTTTGAGAATGATTTTTGGCGTGTCATATTATCGAATTCTGAGAATGATTTTTTTGGCGTGTCATATTATCGATAGATGTGTTCTCGCAATTTGGGAAGATTACAATAAAAATTAGAAAAATATAATATAATATAACACAGACAGATGAATGAGCTGGATAAATTTATGGATATCGAAGAAAACATTTGTGGTGAAACTTTGATTAAAATTTTGTGGTAAAATTTGGATTTGTGTTGTTTAATCTGTTTTTTAAGTGGAAATATGGATTCAATATTTTTAGTTTTGCTCAAAGTTTACTCATCAAATTTATGACATCAAACTTGTAATTTTAATAAATCTCTATCTAATTTTAGATAAATTAGATTGAAAATAACCCAGAAAACTTTTCAAAAAATCTTAACTGGGATATTCAAAGAAAGAACACGCCACTGGGATATTTGGGGAAGGAGCCAATAGAAAGAAAGAAAGAATCTCTAACTAACTAAACTTAGATAGGCAGGTAGTGTTGGAGAACTTCTTGCACTTCTTGAACTTAGATAAATAGGTAGTGCTGGAGAAAAATCTCTGAGAATTATGCAAAATTTATCCATCATACTTATGATTTGAATAAATTTCTACTTAATTTTAAACAAATCAAATAAAAAATAAACCAAAAAACATTTTAAAAAATCTCACTTGTATAACCGCCAACTCAAATATTCCAAAAAAGAGCACTTAGACAACTCTAGCATGGAGCGAATAGGCCAAGAAATAGACTAAATTTAGATAGGCAGATAGTGCTTGAGAATAGGAAAACATGCACTTCTCTTTCTTGTGGGGTTCAAAAGCAAGAATTGCCGCAATGTTGGGTTATTGTCCTGGGGATGAAAGGAGGACAGAGCTCGACCACACACTAAATAACAAAGAAGGTAGAAATCAGATACATAAATTCCTCACCAAGGTTCATGGGTAACCTGTGACGGAATAGTACAGATCGTGTTAGTAAACATAGAAAAAACTCTGATTTCCATATTAAATATTATTCAGGTTATTAAGCCACAGAGGTACAAGAGAAATATAATACTTGTAAAGGGTCCATGGGATCGATCGTTCGTCTCCACCTATGAAACATATGGACATCAGAACATTTAAAATATAAACAAGAGGGGGAAAAGAAATAGGGTACGTTAAATTGGTAATAGGGTACGCTTAAAGGGTAAAGCCTATCTGACAATCTTGGTTAAAAGCCTCTAGGGCCGAAGGCCTATGCTTAATATCAAAAGAATTAAAGTTGCAAACAAAAACACGGAAACACAAATGCTGCATCCGGCCTGAGGTTACTGGAGTTGAATGTAAAGAAGTTAGGGTAAAGATTTGACGGAAGGAAAGGAGGTTTAGTGCGAAATCATGGAAGATTTGACTAAGTTCTGTCAGCCGCGTGGAGTTCAAGTTCCTCTAGCATAAAAACTTCCTTGCTTGTGGGAGATCGGGGTAACACCTGGTTGAACCGGAAAGCCAGAAGGGATGGGGTCAACATATCTTTGGTATATGTCATGATTGGTGGAACTATAAAATTTGTTTAAAAGCAAAAATGAAAGAAATAGAAAATTTAGTAGTAGTCTATAACGAGACTTTTTGAAAACCTTTCTGGTGGATTTTTCTGGTCACAATCACACAAAATTAATTTAATGTAAAGGGGTAGTTGCAACAAATTAACAAAAATTATTTTTTTTTGCCAATTTCAATTTTTAAAGTTCTCTTGAAAACCCATGGATTTGTACATCAAACATATTTCCTTTATCTTTTAATGATAGCAAGTCATTGACAACCATTTTGTTGAAGTGATAACCTCTTGTATTAATTTTGTAATAGTTATATTTATATTTTAAAATATATATATATATATTTTT
>APFE031041381.1:0-22294 GCA_000404065.3 Pinus taeda
TGCGCCGATAGCGCGGTCCGACGGTGGCATTGCAATTTGCACCATCAGTGACAGCCAGTTCGAGATGGCGGAGGTACCAAGTTGCTAAGTGCATTTCTGACCGGAAAAGTGTCTATTGACTGTAATTCTAAGGAAAACCCTATTTCCAAGTTTATTGTAACATAAATGTGCTTTGACATGGGTTTTATATAACACTATAAAACACGCCATGCTGTAATGAAAGAGAAAAAAATAAAAATAAAAGAGTGTTATATGGAGCCATGTCAAAAAGCATTTACTTTACAATAAAATTAGAAATAAAACTTTCCATATTTCTAAGCTCGATGCGACTCTTTCGGTTGGCGCACCAGTTCTGCTACTTGCATGTCAAATATACAGTATCCGCACTTCTGAGAGTCCATTAAATTCCATTAAAAAATATTTAGAAATTTATTCGCATTCGTTCTCAAACAAGAAAATAGCGATTAATGTTTTTGTTTTCGGGCAGGTTTGCATAGGAGAGTCACGTTCTCCACTTTGGAGAGCTCATTAAATTTGATTAAAAAATATTTAGAAATTGATTGGTATTTTTTCTAAAAAGAAAACAGTGATTAATGTTTTTAAAAAAGTTGTGTTTCGGCTGGTTTTTATTGGAGTGTTTAGAATCAATCTCAGTAAATTGTCCCATTCGAGTTTCAGGTTAAGTATCACAGCATATCATCATAAATTTATAGAACAATTTTGATGAAACTGTGATACTTAACTTAAAACATCAATAAAACTATTTACGCAAAAAACTCCGAGATACTTAGCCCAAAACATCGATAAAACTATTTACCAAAAAAACTCCCAACACTCTCCAACCAATCATAGCAATGCTCTAAATATTCCCAGGCAGCAATTATATATAGCAATAGCAATGCAAGATTCTTAGAGCTTGCCTGTAACTATAATGTACAGGGCAATATAACAAATCGTTGTAATCCTACACTCGATGAGACTATTACAGTGGCTATGGTACTTGCATGATTGTTGAATTTAACCATTCATTCTAATTCTATGCTCGATGACCTGTGACAGTGGGAGCAGTAGCTATGCTACTTGCATCGTCGTTGAATTTAATATGATTGGAAATTTTGGGAGTTATTTCAATGTAGGTAAACAATACTCAAATCTATGAGGGTGAAATTCTAATATCAGATAGCCGTAATCATCCTCAGGTTCCACAACTCATTAGATTTAATGAAAAAGTGCACTGAGATCAAGAATCAGCCTGATTAATTAAAATTAATGGAAAGGTACACTGAAATCAACTGTCACCATGATCATTTAATGAAAAAGTACGCTGACAGCAACCATCATTAATGACAAAGTGCACTGAGATCAACAACCACCATCACTAATTAAGATTAATGAAAAAATGCACTGAGATCAATCATCAGCATTATTAATTAAAATTAATGAAAAAGCGCACTGAAATCAACCATCACCATGATCATTTAATCAACCATTAGCATGATCATAAAATTAATGAAAAAGTGCTCTAAGATCAACCATCACCATGATCATTTAATGAAAAAGTACACTTACAGCAAATCCCGGACCCACGGGCTTTGGAGGAATTTTTAGAAGCCACACTGGAGCAATATTGCATATATTCTATGGATCGATTGGCAAAGATACGAACAACGCATCAGAAATAGAAGGACTCTCGGCAGACATATGCATAGCAGAACAAAAACATTTCTTCCCTCTGGAGGTTGAAGGAGACTGTTTCATTCTTATAGCTGCTGCACAAAGAATACAGGGATGTACTCCAGCTGTTAAGGTCGCTTCAAGCTGGCGATTGCTGAGCCGGCTGGAATCACTGGAGGAAAAACTAAAAAATCCCCCAAGCATCGCCTTCGAGCACGTAAGAAGGACAACTAACCAAGTAGCAGACAGGCTGGGGGTGCATCTCAGTTAATTCCATACTTCTCAGGTTCACTTGATATGGTAGAGGAGGATAAACTCAAGAAGGACTGCATTTCTTTGGTGCAGAAAGATCTCTCCCTCCCGGATGCGGGTGTCTAATAGGCGTAGCGGACAGATGGGGCGTCACATGGGCAGGGGTCAGCCCATTAGTGACATGCAGTACCCCGTGGTAGATAAGGGAGGCTCACATGCTGTAGAACTAATGCCGGCATTAATGTTGGTCATGTTGTCCATACTCCGCTGCCTGGCTAACTGCGCGATGGAGATTAATACAACCGAAACTCCTCTGGCATTTGTGCATACCACTGCATTCGTCTGGCATTCTACTACTTAACTGGTGCATCACTCGGTGGAGTGGAGAAGGGAACAAGAGCATCCATGCTCTGAAGCCAACTCAGGGACTGCCATACGCCAGAGAAATCGGCGTTGTGAGCTCAATTTGGCAGCCCTCATCCTAATTAAGTCCTCCTCACCAGGTTCCTGCACGCGAGTTCATCTTCAGAATTCAGAAATGCGGGGTGAGCGACAAAGAATGTGCAGTAGGCGCGGAGACTATCGCGGAAGGGCCACCACCCAGCGACCTGCCCCCACTTCTCCTTCCTCCTCCGTCGAAGTTACGTCTGAGCAGCAACATTTCCATGGAAATAGAGCTGGGCGCTACAGAGGAATGGAGAGCAAACGAAGAATGGATTGTGGGCATGACGAGCATCCTATGGTCAGGTATCGGATACCCTGCGCTCTCACTAATTCCACTTTTATTATCTCTGTAACTGTTGAGCATTGTGATATTCTTAGAGAACCGGCAGAAGCCACTCTGGATTTTCCTCCTCCTGTTCATGGGACAGGGCCTATTATCGACCTGCAACACCCTGTCAGGCAAAGCTCCCCCTTAGTTTGTCCATCAGCTCTTGCAGGTCCAAGCGAGCCTGACAGGGAAAGCTACCCCATAGCTTTTCCACTAGCTCTTGCAGGTCCAAGCGTCCCTGTTTAGGGACGGCCTTCCAGCGTGATGATCCCTCTCTCTGATTCTGATGGCTCTCTACATTTTGGGTGCCAAATTGAGGAAGCGCCCTACACCACGGACGATGAATGAGCAAGACAAGCAGCTCACTCTCGGCAACCTAGGCCGTAAGAGCTATATTTTGTCTTTGTTTTCTGTGTCTATGTATCAGTTCGACAGCATGGGTCTGTCTGCTTATGTGTCGGCCGTTTGGGTATATATGTCTGTATGTCTACGGGTCCCTGTTATGGACTGTTTAGAGTCATGGTTTCAAGTCTTAGAGGCAGTAGATACCACAGAAGACAGTAATTCAATTTTGACTGTGTTCAATTTTGGAAGATGCAATCTGGGTAAATGAACAATTTCTGGGCAAGATTACTGAGCCATGGCTGTTTTGTAACTCCTATGTAATTTTGACTTTTTGTATCATAATAGAATTAGCTTTATTCAAAAAAAAAAAAAACCATAACACATATCATGCACAATCAACTTCTAATTGATAGTGAGGTTTTCAAAACCTATAAAGAGTGGGTCATTCCAAAATTACTTCTCATCAAACAGTAAAATTATCCATTTTCAATTCTATAATAATGACTATGGAAAGCATAATGCACTTTCTCTTCCTCATATTTCTACAACAAGAATCTTCTTCAATTATGTGTTCATTTGATTGGCTCATTGCTCATACACATCCATGTTACAACAAGTCCTATATCTAATCTAAAATAGATTGTGTAGCCTTAACCTTTTAATAATAAAAATAGGAGAAAAAAAATAATAGGCACACATAGCCCAACTTTTTATTAAATATTTTTTCCTTATTTTACCATGCCCTAGCAAATGCTTCAACCACAATTGACAATAGAGTCCTCGCACTTTCAAGTAAACTACATGATATAGCCAAAATAGATTGTGTAACTTTAACTTCAAAATAGATTGTGTAGCTTTAACTTTTTAATAATAAAAATAAGAGAAAAAAAATAATAAGCACACATAGCCCGAGATTTTATTAAATATTTTTTCCTTATTTTACCATGCCCTAGCAAATGCTTCAAAAGCAATTGACAATAGAGTCATTGCACTTTCAAGTAAACTACATGATATAGCCAAAATCAAAGTTACCTGGGCCCATAAACTGCCCACCAATTTAAATTGACCATAACTAACTTAAGTTTACCCTAAAAACCCTAACTTAGACCTACAGTAGAGTACATTTAGCATATGATATCTCGTTCGGTAATCCTAAAGCAGTTACGCAATACATATAGCACATGATGTTTCTTACTGGATGTTGTTTAATCTCTTTGCAACCTCACCATCGATAGACCATCATCAAGAGATAGATCCCCCAGACAACTGACACTCAGTTACCACGATTAACATTAATTCCCTACATTAGGATTTATGTTTATGGCACAACACTTAGTTACCAGAATTAACATTGATTTCCCTACATTAACACTTATGGTTATCACACAACACTCTACCTTGAGAAATGGCCTAAATCTAAATTGTATTAGATTTGATAATTTTTACCTAAAAATGAATAAATTAAATATAAATAAATAAATAAATGTTTTGGAATATATAAATAAATTTAAACATTTAATAATTTTTACCATATATAAATAAATATGGTAATAAAAACTTTTGAAATATTTTGGTAATTCCAACTCAAACAATAGAATCTGTTATTTCAAAGTAAAGATAAACAAAATGTGACATAACCTGGGAAACCAAAATATGACGTTTACCCTACGGTTGAGGATTGTGATTTCTACGTTGTCGGTGCGCCGATAGCGCGATCCGACGGTGGCATTGCACCATCAGTGACAGCCAGTTCGAGATGGCGGAGGTACCAAGTTGCTAAGTGTATATCGATTATATCTATAGGTGCGCATTTCTGACAGGAAAAGTGTCTATTGACTGCGATTATAAGGAAAGCCTTATTTGCAACCCTATTGACCTATTGACTGTAATTTTAAGGAAAGTCTTATTTTTAACTCTATTTCTAACTCTATTGTAATATAAATGATAAATGCCTTTGATATAACAAGCCACACAGTGATGAGAAAGAAAAAAATAACAAAGTGCTATATTGAACCCAATATCAAGAAGCATTTACTTTACAGTAAAGTTGAAATAAGGCTTTCAATTCTAAGCTCAATGCGACTCCAGTTCTCCCACTTGCATGTCAATTACATATACAGTATCCCCACTTCTGAGAGTCCATTAAATTCAATTAAAAAATATTTAGAAATTTATTCGCATTCGTTCTCAAACAAGAAAATAGCGATTAATGTTTTTGTTTTCAGGCAGGTTTGCATAGGAGAGTCATGGTCTCCACTTTGGAGAGCTCATTAAATTTGATTAAAAAATATTTAGAGATTGATTAGTATTTTTTCTAAAAAGACAACAGTGATTAATGTTTTTAAAAAAGTTGTGTTTGGGCAAGTTTTTATTGGAGTGTTTAGAATCATGCTCAGTAAATTTTCCCATTCGAGTTTCAGGTCAAGTATCACAGCATGTCATCATAAATTTATAGAACAATTTTGATGAAACTGTGATACTTCACTTAAAACATCAATAAAACTATTTACGAAAAAAACTCCGAGATACTTAGCCCAAAACATCGATAAAACTATCTACCAAAAAAACTCCAAACACTCTCCAATCAATCATAGCAATGCAGATTCTTAGAGCTTGCCTGTAACTATAATGTACAGGGCAATATAACCAATAATGTACAGGGCAATATAACCAATCGTTGTAATTCTACGCTCGATGAGACTATGACAGTGGCTATGGCACTTGCATGATGGTTGAATTTAACCAATCATTCCAATTCTATGCTCGATGGACTGTTACAGTGCGAGCATTAGCTATGCTACTTGCATCGTCGTTGAATTTAATATGATTGGAAATTTTGGGAGTTATTTCAATTTAGGTCAACAATACTCAAATCTGTGAGGGTGAAATTCTAATATCAGATAGCCGTAATCATCCTCAGGTTCCACAACTCATTAGATTTAATGAAAAAGTGCACTGAGATCAAGAATCAGCCTGATTAATTAAAATTAATGGAAAGGTACATGAAATCAACCATCACCATGATCATTTAATGAAAAACTACACTGACAGCAACATCATTAATGAAAAAGTGCACTGAGATCAACAACCACCCTCATTAATTTAGATTAATGAAAAAATGCACTGAGATCAATCATCAGCATTATTAATTAAAATTAATGAAAAAGCGCACTGAAATCAACCATCACCATGATCATTTAATGAAAAAGTACACTGACAGCAACAATCACCATGATTAATTAAAATCAGGACCAATAAGATAAACTAATTAAAATAAAAGAAACAACAGTGGCATCAATTATTTGGCAACAGTGCAATTACTGATCCTAGCTTTTTGCATTGTCAGCTCGGATTTGCTTTACTTAGTCATTCAAAATTTTAGTTTCATTCTAAATGATATTTGCGAAGACTGAATTCGATACCTTTATGGCCCTCCATGGGCCATTTTATTGGTTGTACTTATAAAAGGTGGCTGCTTCCGTGCCCAGGTAACCTTATTTTATTAGAATAATCTTAGGCATACTTTATGTTCTCATTGTCTTCACATTAAAAAACCATTATAGTACTCCATGGGCCATTTTATTATTTGTACTTATAAAAGGTCGCTACTTGCCGGCCCACCAAATATATAACATTTTTTTTTAAATAATTATTTTGAGCTGATCTTATTAAAAAAAAAGTATTCAGCAGAGTTTAATTTTAGATATATTAATTATTTTTAAACATTTTGGTGTAACCTTTAAATAAAACTAACCTCAATATTTTGGTGTGAACTCTAAATAGAACTAAGATAAATTTCATGTGAATTGATATTTAATATAATAAAAATAAATTTGATGTGATGATTTTTATGGTTTAGTGTTTTATTTCAATGATATTAAGGTTTGGTGATACTTATGATGTTAAAGGATAAAAGTTAGATATGATTCTCTAATATGTTTTGATAACTAAAAAAAAGTACAGTGCTTATTTAAAATGCTTATAGCAATGTGTTTAGGTTAAGTAAGAAAACTCTCAAATTGTGTGTATGTTAAGGAGAAACATAATTTTTCAAGGTATTTTGAGAGATTTGAAAGTGTCATATGATAAGAAGTTTGTCATTTATCTATGACAATTGTTTTTGTCATAGAAAAACATCCACATATGTTTCTCAAATTGAAAGAAAAGAGAAGGATATCAGTGTTGGTATTGATTCCCCTCCTCCAAACCCATCTATTATTGTTTACATTCCATATGTTCCAAGTGGAGCTTCGATTGCCGTAAATAACCTGTTACAACAAGTTATCAAGCTTGGGAAAGCAAATACCCAATGTGGAGATATGTATCAAATTAACAAGATTGCAAGGCAAATCCTCTTGAGGAGGAAATTGTATTTGGACATGTAATTTTCACTATGAAAATTTTGAGGGAACCTACAAGGCTAAGTTAAGGGTAGTTTAATGGGCCTTAAAGAGAGAGAATTTGGAGCATGTTAGAGGTGACTTTGAGTTGACCAAATAGTATGTCAAGAGAGGATTCTATTTGATTGCGGATGTGTAAATAATAGGTAGCCCACATAGGGATGATGATCATCTTTCATTTTGAAGGAATCCTTCCAACATAAGTGGGAGTGGGGTTGAATCTATCAATAAATAAGAGAAAATTTCCAATGGTGATCCTACAAACAAGGTCCACAAGATGATTATATATGGAGGATACTAAGGCATGGTGATACTTGTCGTGTCATAGGATATATCTACAACATATGTTAGAGATGATGCTCTAACATGTCTTCAAATATTCGATATATTGGGCATGAAAAGGATATTTTGGGGTTAAAATGCTCATAGCAACATGTTTTCCCTCATCTCATTCACTCTAAATAGAAATAAAGCACTCCACTTTTGTGTAGGCTAAGCAGAAACATGATTTTTTAAGAGATTTTGAGAGATTGGAAGGGATCCTACGATATAAATTTTATCATTGCTCCATAACAAGTGATTTTTTCATCACAATCATCAAGTGATATTGGTCATGGCCAAAGTAATGAGAAGGACATATGTGTTGGTATCGCTCCCAATCCTCAAGGCTAGTTTGTTATTGCTTACATTCCATGTGTTGTAAGTGGAGCTTCCATTGCTACAAATAAACTTCTAGAAAAAAAAATAAGTCCAAGAAAGAAAATACATGGTGTGGAAATATGTAACAAATTAACAAGATTCTAAGAGAAATCTTGTGATGGAGGAAATTATGTTTGGATATGTAATTTCTAGTATGATAAATTTCATTGAGCCTACTATTGATTTAATGGAGATTTATTGGGCATTAAAGAGAGAAATTGGAGCATGTTAAGAGATAACTTTGAGCCAACACAAGAGCATGGAAATAGAGGATTATATTATATTGGGGAAGTGGAAGCAACAAATGGGTCACACAGAGAAGGTGTTCATGTTCCAATTTTGAGGAATACATCCAACATAAGTGGGAGTGATGTTGAAATTTAGCCAAAAAATAAGTGACAAGTGCTAATAGTGATTATATAGATAGGTTGCTTGAAAAAGAGTTGTGGAATGTTACAGTGAACTCCCCTAGAAGGATACCTCACCAACAATACAACTCCCTTGAGGGTAACTTCCAGTTCTCTAGCAACATGCAAGGACATTTAATTGCATTTTTAAGCCTCCAAGCTAGTTGCATACAAAATTGATTTATCTTTTCTTTTATCCTTCAAGTGGCATACACTGTTACTATTTACCTTTTCTTTCATCCTTCAAGCTACATGAATTTATTTTATTCTATATTTAACTTGACTGAACCCATGAAAGAAGTATAAAAGGCATTGAACTACACATATAATATAATCCATTCATTTTTTTTTCTAATTTTCTTCTTTGAATTTCCTTATTGTATTAAAAGAATTTGCAAATAGTTTCACTAATTGGTATTGTAGCATATTATCACCTTAAGATTTAGGTATGCATTCTTCTACCAATTGTACTTTGAGGCCACCATCCCACCCCATACACATTATTTCTTAAGTATATTTCTCTTTGGAGAAGCCCATTTCACTTGGATCATGATCATATGTAAGCCTTAGATGTCGTCATTCACAATAATTTTTTTGGCACTTTTTCTATAGCTATTTAGTTCTTCAAATTTGGTTATCTTTTGGGGCATGCCTTCCCACCCAAATCCTTATTTGGAAGAATGACCCAAATTTTAGTTTTCCTAGGCTTACTTTTCGTTTTAGATCAAGATTTAAATGCCCTAAAGACCATCATACAATTTTATTGAGTTATTGGAGGTATCCCTTCCACTTTGGATGCACTCTTCCAATAGTTCATTGGCTTTCTAGGACCCTCTCCTCACAAAATGCCTCATTGCATGGAAGTTTCATTAGATGAAGGTAAAAATCATATATTCAATGTTCTTTGGGATTTAGTTAGAGTTGTCACAAAATATTTGAGATTATAGTTGGGGTTCCCACCTCTAATTTCCAAATAAATATCCATTTTTATTATCTAATTTTAGAGGGAAAATGTAGGGTCAATTGTTAGGCTCATTGATCTATATTTTAAGTGTATATTTCAACACTTATCCAAATATGAATCAAGAGGAATGAATGGTTCTCACAAATAATCACATAGAATGTATCATATAGGCATGGAAACAATCTCACACTAAAGCTATGTAGAATTATATTGAACCCAATGAAAGAATAGAAGCCAACTCTAGTCACATGTACATATACACATGGAATGCTTTCTACCTTGCATTGAGATAGTGCTTTTACCCTCATGATCACTTGTATAACTTGATTTATATGGTTGTAGGGATGACAAGCCTTAAGGTAAAGCATCCAATGATACATTGATATATTATCATTCCTTGGTTGCAACTTTGTATCTTATATCTAAAGTGGTACTTATTCTTAATTTTGATTTTCTAAGATTTTTCAAAGTGAATAATCTTTATTTGAGAGTAGCATTTAAATAAACAATCCTACCTCCATTGCCTCACAGTTAAACATGAATAGGACAATTATCCTCATATTTGTACTAGTCATCCTTCTCCATATACTCCTCCTTGCAGTAATACATTGGCATACCCCCCAGTCCCTAACCCTAAACCTATAGAAAACCCTAACTCTATTCATAGTGCATCTTCTTGACATTATTTCCCATAAACTAAAGTGTTATGATGCTTCCAATTATTTCCTTACAGCAAGAATACACTTACACCACCATTCTTTTGAATATCTATAATAATCTAGTAATTCTCCTCTAACTTCTCATTCCCATTCATAACTCACTATTCTTTTTCCATCTTGAATTACTCAAGCCTCTAATTTACTATAACAAACCCACTTTATTCCACTCTCAGAACCCTACCAAAGAATGCAATAAGAACCATTATTCTCCTATACACATGGTGAATTTCAATCCTATCCCTACATATTCCTCATGCACTAATTCCAATAACCTTGTTAGCTCCTAAGGCACCAAGATATCTAGCATTCTCTCCAAATAAATGATACTTAAAGGATCAACATATTATTATAATATATACACACACTCAAACCATTGACCAAGTCCATGCCACTTTTCCCCCAAAGGGAAAACTTAGGAAAAATAGGTGTCTATAGCTAAAAACATAATATACATCATGCATAGTCAAATTCAATTTTTTGATGAGATTCTCATTGTCCTACAAAATGATATTGGACTTCTACAAAGAATGGGTGGATCATTCTAGAATTATTTCTCATCAACTATATAGTGCATCACCTCTTCCAACCATATATTACAACAATTACGTAGGACATAATGCACCTTATTGACCTCATATTTTTGTAGCAACATTATTGCCTCATGATCCTATTCATAAGCACTCTCTTGCTTCTTTTGTCTTGTGTTGATATGATTGGTCCATTGCTCATACATGTAAATGCTACAACACATCCCATATCAATTTTAAAATATATCATGTTTCCCTAGCATTTAAGTTATATTGTTAGCTACATTCTTAGAGTAATTTGAAAATACATACAACATATGATGTTTCTTGCTAGGGATTATGATATGTTTCCCAACATCATTTATATGGCACTTATACAATGGACACACTTTGTTTCATGTTTGCAATTTGTTGACATCAACATACTAGTTAAAGGATCACATATGTGTCCTTTAGGAAATTCCTATTTTGAGTCTCATCCCATATAGTCTCGATGTTTTCGCACTATATGAAGCCACTCCTAGGCTCGAAACCCTTGAAGACAAATACTCCAATAAAAATATGCAATCTTCTCTCCTTTGTGCAGTAGCAATTATGTTCAATAGACATCACTACATTGATGTATATATTCACACAATTCACTCTCTAGTATTTATATTTATGAGTCATATTATCTCATTTTCATTTCACCTATATGCTACACTAGTGAATAGGGTGGTCTACAACATTAGATATCTCTTCCCATAGATGAAGTCTACTTGTTTCAACACATCATTTTTCCATGGGTTTTAATCACTTTCTAACATCACTATCCATATACCATGATCAATGGATATATCATCACATAACTGATGCTTATTTTTTAAACTAATATTGACTTCGATAAAAATCATCTCTAGTTGTATCTCAATAGTCTCCTTTGATTGATGGGTGGAGTCTAATCATTCTACATTTCCTCCTTTTCATTAGAATTCAGTGACACAATTATTTGTGAGATCACAATTTTCTATTACTTATATTATATTTTTGAATATATAAATAGATGCAGTGTCCTAAGAAACTTCTGAGGAAATTGGATTGTACATACTCAATTATTTAAATTTAGAGTTCCAACTATTTTCGACCAAATTTCAGGTAAATTGGAAGATTTGCCCATAAAAAGAACCAAAATTTAGAATGTTTAGAGTATGCTCTAAGGACATTGATCAAAAAACTTGTGGATCTATAGCCTAATTGTAGATTTATTGTCTAGATATGAGTGAAGAGATACAATTACTTCTCCCAAGTAACCACTTAGAATGTGTCGCACAATCATGGAAGTAATATCATATTAAAACCATAGAGATTTACATTAAACCCAATGAATACATTGAATCTATAGATATTTATATTGAACCCAATGAATACATAAAAACAAACTCCTATTATAAGTACTTCACCACATGGAACACTTTCTAACTTGCTTGGAAATAATGTGTTTAC
The DNA here is from genome assembly GCA_000404065.3 of Pinus taeda. NCBI lineage: Eukaryota > Viridiplantae > Streptophyta > Pinopsida > Pinales > Pinaceae > Pinus > Pinus taeda. The sequence goes on from APFE031041381.1 coordinate 12,242, forward strand.
CCCCATGGTTACCTATGGAGCTTAAAGTGTAGATGGTTGTAGTTGCAAAAACCCCTAGGAGAAACCATCCAATAATATATTGATTCTTTTACCAAGCTTTGTATCCAAATATAGATCTTATAATTAAAGAGGTTCATATTATTTTAATTAAATTTTATCAACTAGTGTTTTTCATAATGAAGTAAGTTTATTTGAGAGAAACATTTTATATCAAGCCTTCCTTTGGTCCTTCATAGTAAAACATGAACATGAAGAATAACCTCATCTACTTACTTCTCACCACCCCCCCTACTATTGTCTTCCTCTCAATAATACATTGGCATGTCGAACCCCAACGCAAACCCTAAAATTAATATAAATCCTAACTCGTAGTGTAGTTTATCAAACTCATTACCCACAAACTTCACTATCATGATGCTTCCAATTGTAGTTCCTTTTAACACCAACAACCACGAAACCCTATAGAATGATGAAAAATTAGGAAAATTCCCATGATTTTTCAAATTAAATTCCATCCCTTATCCCTCTTCTTAACAAAAAATAGTCACCTTTCCCAACCCTATTGTGGAATACCCTTCCTTACTCTTAATAAATAAATAAATTTATTCACATTCTGTAGACCTCCTTTTCACTTGTAGTGTCAAGTGCAAGAAAAATTGACTATTAGCATCCCTAACAATGGCATCTAAAAATATTGTCTCATATGTGAGACTTTGTAGCCTAACTTTAGCTCTGCAACAAACCACACCCCTCTTATCACCTCAATTAGATACAAAAATAAGCCCCTAATCTTCTAGTTAATGAATATCAAACCTAAAATTTTCATGGGGCCCTTTTGAAGCACCATTAAATTTTATATCCCCCCTTCAACTATTTACTCTTTGTCTTCTCATATGAATGTATGTGTAATGCATTGCATAATGCTCATTTAAGTGCATATAAGCTAATGAAAATGGTAGTCTGTGAACTCATCTATACTACAAAACCTTTTCCTTGGAATCATACTCATCTCTACCACTCACCTACCACTACAAAACATATTCCCTGTAATTATACAATTCAATCAGTCATACTGAATAAATGCATTTTTCTCTTTGAGAGACTTGAAACTAACTTGTATTCTCTATTTACATCAACCTTCCCATTGTAGCATCCCTCCTCCAACCTCTACTTCTTTTCCATACCTAATTCATTTGTTTCCATTCCAAATTCCCCTAAGCTTTGATTCATTACAACCGATCTATTTTATTCCTCTCTCACAGTTGTACCAAGGAAAGCATCCCTTAGTCTAGTACATATGCTCAATTTCATCTCCTTCCATTCCTATTCCTCATGCCCTAATTCCAATAATGATCTTAGCTCCTAAGAAACCATGGTCTCTTGCACTATTAGAAAATCAAGGATACCCAAAGACAATGTCTCATTCCAATTCAGACTCTAACTAAAAATATTTACCTAGCCCACCCCTCTTATCCTGAAAAGAGAATCTCAAAAAAACACGAGGCTTCTTTAGTGAGTAACATAATGCACACCATGCACATGTTGGATACATTTTTAATACTAAGAGGTGGGTGAATCAGTATTAAGGCTAATTTTAACTTCTTTATGTCAATTTACTTTTCTTATTTAACTTGACATTCATTCATATAGCCAGAAACAATATATAATGGGGCAGCAACAATAACTCAACATAGAAGAACACAAAACATAAGCATCATACACATATACACAGGTTTTTCATGTGGAAACCCTTTCGAGAAAAAACCACAAAGCTTGTTGTTGTTATTGATGTAAATAGAAGCACCTACTTTATTACATCAATCTATTTTGTCAACACCCACTCACAGGAAGAACCAACTCCCTTTGATTTTTCGCTAGCACTAACTAGCAGGAATCACTAACTCCCCCTGTTTGTAGACACCTATCCAACTTACCAAAAGAACCATATGAGGCACTGACCTCATGGAGTTTTTGCAAGAACCAACTCATCTCCATGGATTTATGCAAGCATCAACTTGCAACTCTTGGATTTATGCAAGCACCAACTTGCAGGAGGCACTGACCCCCAGGCCTTTCCAAGCTCCACTAGAGATGGAAGCACCAACTTCCTGTTTTACAGGCACCAACCCACATTCAAATAGGAACTAAATGTTCATTATAGTTTTGAAACAACTCTGTGTGATAGCAACGTTTGATATCTGCTCACTCTGCCGCACTTTGCATCTCTTTGCAACACTCTTCAACAATCCACTAATCTGATCTATATTATTCACTAGCCACTATCCACACAAGCCTCTGATCTCTACTCTACATTGATAGTCACTCAACTCTTAGCCTCTCCACTCTCCACAACACACAATCTTCTCTTGGCATTGCTTCTTACAACACAGACATAGCCTTCTACTTTCTGCTCATAAAGGCACACACAACCTTATTCACACAGATTAGAAAACTTCTTCCTTTAACACAGAGTGTAGGAAGTTTAGCCTTGTCTCAATGCTCACAGGAAACTCTAGGCCTAATGCACACAACACAAGAAACTATTGGCGTTTACACACAAAGCACACATGAACCTTCAACGTAACACACAAAGTATTGCCCTCGGGGTCTCTTTTCTTCTGCTAAGACATTGTCAACCTTTACACATAGAATTGGATCTCACTTAGCCTCTCACAACAATGCTCACACACAAAGCTCTTTCCTCTTGGCTTTCACTAGTAACAATGCTGGATTCCCCACACATGCTCATGAAAGCTCCTGGGTTTTGTTCCTCTGTTGTTTACCTGAATTGATGCCACAACTCTATCGATGCTACGACAATGTCCGTAGGCATTACTGCACACTATAATTCGACAAGGTCTCTCCATGCTGTTGTCTGCCACTGTATAGACAACTTTCATACTCAGTCCCAGTGACAATCTTCTCTGTTTTCCTTTATCACATCACTGAGACTCTCCATACATGTTCAAGGCTCACAGTACTTCAACATGGCTTTCCTGTTTTTCATTTATTTCTATAATGCGTGCACAGGATATCTCTAGAGACCAACTGCACTGCCTTTGCATTTACTCTTCAGTTGTTGACCCATATGCCATCAATACTCCTATATACTAAGATATTAGAGCTTTTCATCACAGCACCACAGTGGCACAACATTGCAAACTGCCAATTTCCAATCTCCGATATTCAAGCCCCTTTTGATTTAGCCCTCATCGAATATTCATTATAAGACCAAGCGCGGTGATTGAGTGTCATGACCTGAGGCGGTAAGTCTTTCGATGTTGTACCGGGAGCCTTTTTCCTTTGTTAAGCATTGCACCATTAGTTTTGTGTTTATTCTGCAACCAAGCACTTAACACTATCGAAGCGCCCTTACCAGTGATTTCCCCTTTGTGACCAAGTGTCTGCAACCAAAAAATCCATGATTGCTAGTTATTGATAGGCCCCTATATTTAGCCCTAGCCTTTGGTTCCTTAACACCTCACAACTGCATGCTAGCCCTCATATCAGAGGCCTCTAATCGACGATTTTGCAACTGTGACCATGTGCCATCCATCACAAACCTCCAATCATCGATCGCCGATGACCTCCTATGTTCGGCCTTAGCCCTTGGTTCTTTGACTCTTCACGACCACATGTCAACCCTTATATCAGAGCCCCTTAATCGGTGATTCACTAAGGTGGCGAATGTGGCAACCATTTTAAACCTCTGATCTCCGATGTGACATCATAACCTACCATGTGGCATCTTCTGAGTGGTGACATGTGTCACCTGAATATGGCCCATTAGGCCACTCAAAACACCGAAACTACTTGCCACATTTCCCTTCGTACCATCACATCATGCTAACGTCAGCATCCACTTGGCCTTACCAGAACCAATAAGATCCTGCCATGTGTCCTCATCGGAGCTCACCACTTGCTGCCATGTGTCCTTATAAGATCCAATCCCCTACAACCATCTGTCCTTATCAGAGCTCATCTGCGAGCTACTACGTGTTCTTATCAGACCTAATCAGATGTCTCCACGTGTCCTCCTGGAAGAGAGAGAAAGAGGCCCGACATGCTTGGTTTTGCAGGGATTATCTTTGTAAAAATATTTTTGCCTCTCCTCACAATTTAACACTAGAGGTTCAAATCTCGGCATTTTCTATTTGTTGCACCGATGCCGGCCACTAAGGATTTCCGATTGTGATTCACCGGGACCTTCGATTCCTCTGGATCTCTAATCTTTGATTTCGTTGCACCTCTGTTTGTCGGGACCTTTGATTGCTGGGACCTCTGATTGTCAATATCACTAATCGTTGATTGACGATTTTCACTCGCAGTTTTATGCACTTGGATCCTTCGATTTCTCATTACCGGGATGGCTTGGCCTCTGATATGTGATATCACTAATTGCAGGGACCTCTTTGGTGGTAGACCTAATTGCCGAGACCCGCGATATGTGGGATTCTTCCCTGCTTAAGGCTTTAACACTTTGAACTTCAGCAGGTCATAATGTTTGACCCACAAGTTCATTTCTAAACTTCTGCATATCATTGGAAATCTCTTCTAGAGAACTTTCCAATGGAAGGGGTTCGATTAGCCATTGAGTCCATCTAATACCTCAAAATATGGCTGCAACCTTACTGCCAATCTTCTTCTCTTGAACTCTTCCGTCAACTAGGAATCACATCGACAATGTGTCCTTAGCATGAGGCCTGCAGCTCCCATGGACTTCCATCTTGGGCCATCACTAGAATCATCATTTTATGTCTTTTCCAAAAATCCTACTACTATGATGATTTTCTACATGAAGCCTGCAGCTACCATGAGATTCTTCTTGGGCCATCACTACCAGCAACTACTGCAACAAGCAACTAAGCTTGTCTAGTTGACATCAATGCCAACACTCATGCCTAGTGTTAGGCACTACCAACTTCCCAACACATCTCCCCAGCATGAATGTTGACATAAAATGCCAACACACTTGCAGATGCCCTCACTAGGCCACTAGCCATCCACACAATGCCAACTCTCCAACAACATAATCAACTTCTAGTTGCTAGGGAGATTTTCAAAAACTTATAAAAGCCTGCTACACTTCTAGAAATGGTGAATGTATCAATTAAAATTACTTCTCACCAACTATAAAATGCACCACCTTTCGCTACTATATATAAAAGCAACTATGTAGACAATAATACACCTTCTTATCCTCATATTTTTGCAAGAACCATAATGCCCCAAAATCATCATATATTCATTTAACAAACTCAGTAGTCATATACATGTCCATACTACTACACTTCCCATTTTAATTCTAAAATAAATTATGTTACTCTAATCTTTTATAATAATAACACCAAAAACAAATAAAAGACAATACATACACATAACCATAAATAATAATAAATATAAAAAACCAAATTTATGTGGTTAACCAAATATGAGCTTCTAATAACAAATGGCTTGGCTTTTTATTATCTTATATTCTTTTGGCTTACCATAACCTCACAAATCGATAAAGAACTAATAACAATGAAATCATTGTAGGTTAGCTAACTCACATAGTTGAAAATAATTAATATTATTTTGTATTAATGGAGAAATGGTTACACAAGTTGTAACGTATCTCCTTAGTTTAGGATCTATTCCTAGAATTTAGGAGTTTGGTTGCAACTTCCTATTGTACTTAATGATGTAATATTTCATTCATGAGTAGTAGAGTGAACGGAGAGAGTTCTCTTTGTTTGAGTGCAGTCTCCAGGTGCAGTACTCACCTGTGAGTTGTATCTCCTTCTTTTTCAATTCAAGTCTGGATTTTATCTTGGTATCATAGCATAGAGTAGGGACAACCTAGATTTTTCTTTTCTCTCCTTAGGGATGCATCCTTGTACATAATTGTAGTGGCGGTGGAAGATTTGTAGGATCAGGTGGCCTGCAGTAACACCTTTAGCATAGGTCCCAGATGACTAATCATCTATGAGCACAAGAAAGGGTTGGCGCGGTTTTGAAGAGAACAGTCGCGCCATTTTTGATCGGAACAAAGGGTTGGCGCGGGTTTTTAAGGAACAGTCGCGCCACTTGGCACGGTTTTGAGAGGGATAGTCGTGCCAATGCGCCAGAAATGCTATTGGCATGGAAAATCAAGCCTTAAGCGCGCCAATTTCGTGACTCGCATCATTTTTTTTTCTGGTGCGGGTCTTTTGCTGTCGAGAAGCGCCAGCCTCTTTCTCTTTGGAAGATCTGCAACCTTTTTTTTTTTGCAAATCGGCCTTGCCCGGTGGTGGTACTTTGAAGCTTCAGATTTGCTCGATGACAACAGATCGGATTTGATCGGTGGTGGCGCATTGGAGTTCTTGATCTGTTCGGTGGTAGCAGATCGGACTTGCCCGGTGGTGGCGCATTGGAGTTCCTGATCTATTCGGTGGCAGCAGATCGGACTTGCCCGGTGGTGGCACATTGGATTTCCTGATCTGTTCGGTGGCAGAAGATCGGACTTCCGGTGGTCATTGAAGGTACAATTTTTTTTTTGTCAGCAAAATAGAGGTTTGGATCTGGTATATGGTGTTTTTTTTGTGACTTGAAAGTGTTCAGTTGGATAGACTTATTCATTAGAGGATCAGAAATTTTATCAGTCCAATATGAAAAACAGAATAAAATCGTACCTCCACAAGTCTGGCAAACTCGATGGATCAAATTTCACCAACTGGAAATTCAAGATGCAGCCTTTACTTGAAAGCGCAAATGCGTGGTCGATTGTTATAGGAAATGAGCTGAGACTAGGATCAACTACATAAGAGCAAGATTGGGATAAAAGGGAGACAAAAGCGAAGGTCATATTGAAGATGTCTATCAAGGACAATGTTATCCCACATATTAGAGATTGTAAATCGGCCACTGACATTTGGATGATGCTCAAAAACCTATACCAGACCTAGAATACAAACCGTGTCATGTCACTCAAGGGCAAGCTGTTTGCATTGAAGATGGAGGAGAATGAGTCCGTTGTTGGATTCATTGCTAGAGTAAAAGATCTAAAGGACAGATTCGGAGATATCGGAGAGAAAGTTTCCGATTCAGATCTGGTCACAATCACGTTGAAAAAATGACTGATGAATACCAGGTGTTCATCTCAGGGTTGTCAACAAGGGAGAAATCCCCTGCGTTTGAAGAGTTGACAGGGATTCTGCTACAGGAAGAAGAGAGACGACAAAATTTGAAATCAAAGAGCAATGACCTTGCTCTGATGGAAAAAAGGAGACAATATAGAGGGAAGCAGCATCAGCAACCGCAACAGTAGAAGCAGAATGGAGCCAACACATTTCAGAAGAGACCGCTTAAAGGTATGTCTGCTAATAATTTTCCCATGAAGAAATGTTTTTACTGTGGAAAACCTGGTCACTAGATTAAAGATTGTTATACGAGGCAGGTAGATGAAGGAAGAAACAAATAGAGAAAACATAAGAGTTACTTTGTTGAGGAAGAAGTGGACCATAGCCACGAACTTCGACTATTTATAGTCGACTGTGCTCTTTCAACTTCAAAGGGAGATGAGGATGACATATGGTATGTCGACTTTGGCGCATCCTCGCATATGACTAGTAAGAAGGAATGGTTTGAATTTCTTGAAGAAACTTCATGTGGGTCGAAAATCTATTTAGGAGATGACAGTGGATATGAGATCAAAGGATATGGTGACATTCCTGTAAAGTTACCTAGTGGTGACATTAGACATCTTAAAAATGTATTGTATGTTCCAGGAATTAAGAAAAATTTGGTCTCTGTCTCAATGATTACTGATCAAGACATGCAATTTCAATTCTTTAACATTAACTGTGTCATTAAGGATAGCCAGATGGAAACAGTTGCAACAGGAGTGCGTGTGGGGAACCTATACAAACTAGATGTGAAGAGTATGCCACAGTAAGCAATGGTTGCAACTGGATCGACAGTTGAATATCTCCGGCATCAAAGATTTGGCCATCTTAATCTGCAAGACCTCATATTACTTCAGAGAAAAGGTATGGTTGATGGACTCCCTGTTCTCCATAATGTTAAGCTGGATTGTGATGGATGTGCATTAGGGAAAATGCATAGAGAAGAGTTCTCTTTACATGTCAATAGAAAGGAAAGAGATATTTTAAAACTGGTGCATACAGACATTTGTGGACCTATGCAAACTAGGTCATTAGGAGGAGCATATTACTTTCTTTTATTTACAGATGATTGCACTAGATTTTGATGGATATACTTTCTGAGTAAAAAGAGTCAAGCCTTTTAGTATTTTAAAGAGTTTAAATCCATGGTAGAAAACCATATAGGAAAAAGGATAAAAATTCTCCGCTCAAATCAAGGGGGAGTGCACAGGTTGGGAGAGTTCATGGATTTCTGCAAGCATCATGGGATTGTACAACAGTTTATAGTGCCCCACACTCCACAACAGAATGGAGTGGCAGAGCGAAAGAACAAAACTCTTATGGAGTGCACAAGGAGCATGCTTCAAGGTAAGGGTATGTCAAATGGTCTTTGGGCAGAGGCTATTAACACTGCTATATATTTAAAGAATAGGAGTCCTACTAGATTTTTAGGCTTCAAAAACCCTTTTGAAGCATTGTTTGGATTTAAACCAGCAGTGAGTCACTTAAAAATATTTGGGTCAAAATCTTATGCTCATATACCTAAGGCAGATAGGAAGAAGTTAGATCCCAAAGCCCTGAAATGTATATTTGTTGGATATGGCATTGAGTTCAAGGCATATAAGTTATATAATCTTGTGACTCACAAGGTTTTTGCAAGTAGAGATGTTATATTTCATGAACAGGTTGAAGAAGGAAATGAGGATTCTAACAATGATTGCCACATTCCATTGCTAATAGAAGAAAACAGTGAGGAAGATGAAGAGCATGAGCTGAAAGAAGAAGAAGTAACAGATAATGTAATCAATGATGATGCAAGCCTAGAAAACGTTGAAATAGACAGAATTGAGGTAAGTCCCCTACCAAGGAGATCAGGTAGGAAGACTTGATTATCTTCTAGACTGAAAGACTATGCATTAATGTCAGAGATTGTAAACATTGTAGAACCTGCAAATTATGAGGAAGCAAGTAAATCTGATGCATGGAGGGCTGCAATGTATGAGGAGATAGAATCAATAAATAGAAACCATACTTGGGATTTGGTTGAATTTCCTGAAGGTAAAACCCCCATAGGATGCAAATGGCTATATAAACCAAAAATAAATGCAGATGGGAGTATAGAGAAACTTAAAGCGAGACTGGTAGCAAAGGGTTACTCACAACAAGAGGGAATAGATTTCGATGACACCTTTGCTCCTGTAGCCAAACTAAACACCATTAGAATGCTAATTTCCTTAGCAACAAAACACAAATGGTAGCTACACCAGCTAGATGTTAAGTCTGCGTTTCTGAATGGTGACTTGAAGGTAGAAATTTATTTAGTAAAGCCTGAAGGTTTTGTGAAATAGGGACATGAACATCTTGTGTGTAAATTGAAAAAGGCACTTTATGGTTTAAAACAGGCACCCAGGTCGTGGTACGATAAAGTTGATTCATTTTTTGTACAACATGGCTTTCATAGGAGCTTGAATGATCCAAATCTGTATACCAAGTTTAATAAACAGAGGCAAATTATTTTGATTTCTTTGTATGTAGATGATATGATCATAACATGGAATGCTAACAATCTGATCAAAGAAATCAAACAACAAATGTCACAAGTGTTTGAGATGAAAGATCTCGGAAACCTTCATTATTTCTTGGGATAGGTATGGAAAGATTCTGGACAAACTTTTCTTACTCAAGGGAAGTATGCCAGAAGCTTGCTGGAAAGGTTCAGAATGGCGCAGTGCAGATCAATAGCAACACCATTACAGCAGAATTTAAAGTTGAGCAGTGACGATGGTACTAAAGAGGTGGATGCCACTATGTACAGACAACTAGTTGGTAGTTTGATATATCTGGCTACAACTAGACCAGATTTGGCATATTCTGTTAGTGTGTTGAGCCAGTTCATGTCAAAAACACTCGAAAGTCACTGGGTCGCAGC